>PVKN010013564.1:0-19832 GCA_004027915.1 Capromys pilorides | reverse complement strand
TATAAAGAAAACAGCCTTATAAATGAGACGATATCTCTTTCATAGGAAACAGGCTTTCATCCTGTCCTATGCAATGAAAAAATCCTCTCTCAAGTGAAGAATGGTGATGCTTCGTATCCATTAGGAAAGACTGGGATTCCCTAAGCTCAGGGTTCCTCTCCCATGTACAGCTCCCTATGTGCATACATCATCTGATCTTCTTTATGTTGTACTTGGAACTTAAGAAAATGATGTATTCCCTGACCATGTTTATTGCACTGAGTAATAAAGCCCTTGTTTCTGCCTTCTGTTAGTATCACAAGGCTGTGGCAGATTATTCTGCTGGTTTCCAGTAGAGTAAATTCTCAGAATCTTCAAGGTTTTTCCATTTTTTATAAAACAGTATCATAGATTTTCATTTTAATATATAGTGAGAAATTTATAATTTCCTTTTAGAGAAGTAGATTACATTTATTTGCTATAGCCCCAAAGGATAAAACATATGGCATGGTCCCCTGAAAAACTGGTCCCTAGAAACAAGGCAGGAATGCTTTGGTCATTTGGAAGGGTGATGTATGACAGCTGTTAGTCTCCACCTATCTCCTTTTCTTTGTTCCTCCTCTCCCATTCTTCTTTGTCATGTGTTTTCCTTCCCTTAAATTGTCCTATTCTCATTTACCTTAGAATTCTCTTCTGTATTTTTCATGGGATTCCTTTAAACTTGTTCTTCAGATACAAACAAACCTGCTTATTTTTTAAGACAAGTGTCTCTCATCTGTGTAGGACCTGAAGATATTTTTCAGATCGCTACTCAGTAAAGGTAAAAGCTAGGTCATGGCAGTAATTTTCTCATATGTTTTCTGCTGTAGGCAGTAGACTGGAGTCACCCATGAGCATGTTTCAGTGGGAGGTTGATCCTTGGGGAAAGTTTCTGACCAAATGAGCCATAATTAAACTGTGAAAGGATATATATATCCCACAATAATTTAATACGTATCACAAACATACACTAATAACAAAGGGGGATTTAACAACAATAATAATAATAACAACAATAAAACCTTTTTATGTTTGTAACAGTGTCTGTCAGGAGTCAGCAGTCTGTGGACTATGAGCCAGTTCCGGCCCAGTGCCATGGGTGTGCATAGACATTTCATTGGAACATATCCACTTCCATTCATTTATATACTGTATGTGGTTGCTTTTATATTGTAATGACAAAAATAAGTTGCGGTTGAAGCCATATAGCCTATAAACCTGAACTATTTACTCTCTGTTTCTTCATTAGAAGGTTAGTTTGCCAGCCCTCTAGTCTTGACATTGGGTTTCATACTGGTTAGTCTCAATTTCTGGTTGTGTGAGAAACAAGAGATGCTCATCAGAATCACCTAAGCAAACTTTCCTAAAGGTACAGGCCTCTTTTCACCTCCATTTTCTCATAGTATTTCCTGTTGGGCATCACTGTCTTACAAGTCATTTTTCTAATTAACTGACACAGAATGCTTGTTTTCACTATTTCTGAGCCACTGTAACATATTCTCAGTGATATTGATCATACTATTTCTTTTACAGGGCTGTGGGAAGAAAATGTACTCCTTTTTAAGAGGAACGAAACAATTGCAAGTACTTAGGTTTCTGGGGATCTCCATTGGAGTGACACAAATCCTGGCCATGATTCTCACCATTACTCTTCTCTGGGCTTTATATTATGATAGAAGAGAACCTGGGACAGACCAAATAATGTCCCTGAAGAATGACAATTCTCAGCACCTTTCATGTCACTCAGTAGAACTGTTGAAACCAAGCCTTTCAAGGATCTTTGAACACACATCCATGGCACACAGCTTTAATACACACTTTGAGATGGAAGAATTATAAAGATTGTCGAAGAAGGAAACAACAAACTTGTTTTATTGGATTTGTGCATTTTTGAGTAACAGTTATCTGTTTCAGAAATTTGTAGACTTAAAAATACTGCGATAAAACAATGTGTAGGCATATAATTTTGTACTCTAAAATAAAGAGGGAAAGTTTCCTGTGTCACCACCTGTACACCATTGGTGCCATTTATAATGCTAAGACAGATCTAATACCCATTGGAGTGGTATTACAGCCACTTTATAGCCTGTGTAATGTTTTAACTGAATACAGTTATGTTTGAGTTGGCCTGAGTTGATCAACATTTCTGCATCTATGTAAATGAACCACAGTAAAGACTGATTTATTTCCACGGACTAGTATAAGAGTTATCAATTAACCATTAACATAGGCAGCTAGACAGTACTAATGACTTTAATTTCTTGATATATATTTTTTGAGGTGACAAGGTTATACATTAATAATACTTTCAAAAGCTGGTGACTACCTAAAGGTGATTTTTGCTGGTTACTAAAATATTTTTATCACTTACAACTGAGCAGGGATGTATGTGTATATGTCTAGGCTAAGTCTGTATAGTTCAGTAGCTTTGGGTTCTCATAAGGTTAAGAATAGCAGTTATGAAAGGGATAAATTTGTTCTGTATAGAACCATTGTGTTAGCCTTTCCCATTAACAGAGCTTTTAAATTCAGTCTCAGGTTTACATTATATTCATAACAATTTAAATACTTAACCACTAACTTAAAAAATTACCCGTGTCATACATGGAAATCACTGGAAGTCTAACTAGTGTGGTCTTTGGTAAGTATTGGTGAGAAAATTCACACATACAGTAGTTGACTCCGAAGGCACTTGGATGCTGTTTTCTCCCATGTGAAGCCCATTAACAGTTTTTTAAAAGTAAACATTGAAAGAACTCACCTTTGCCTTTTTCAAAGAAAACAACAGTTTCTAAGTCTGTGCAATTCTGCAATGACTAATATTCTTTGTCTTTATTCGCTTGTGAAAATCATTACCGTGACAGTTTAACTAGAGACTATCTTGGCTTTGTCTCATTGATTAATATGCTATGGCAAATTACACAGATTATTGATTTTTTACTAAAGTAAAATATATTTATTTGAGATGGGAAGAGTGCATTTTACTGTATTTTGTCTTCATGTTTATTTCTTAGATTGTGGAAAGAGAATTAAAACAAGTGTCAATAAATATTTTCTAGAGAGTAATAATTTGTGCCTATTTTTTATACATTCCATGCACCTCTACCACTTAAAAAGATTACAAAGGAAAGAAAAACGTGCAAAATGATCAATGAATAAGATGTTAATAATTTCTAAACTTTGGGAGCAATCTATGCAAGTATTTCACTGACGAGAGACAACAAGATGCTGTCTTTTTAAAGATTTTTTAAAGAGAATAAAAATAGAAAACATTAGAAATGATTCAGAATTTCACTAAACAGAATAATAGGAATTCAGCAATTGTGGTTGTGTTGCCTAATGCTGGCTTCAAATTAGGCATTAAGATTATCAAATGTAAGCTTGCAAGATTGGTCAAGAAAAATTATAATTAAAAAGGAGAAGAAAAAATTAATCATGCTTCAGCTAAATGGTAATGTAGTTTGAAAGTGTAAAAGTATGTCCACTTACAGTATGTTTATCTCCTTAGCGTTTTCACACCATGGTTTGCTACTCTTAATTTTAAAAGGAATATAGATCCAGCAGGGCACAGTGGCACATACCTGAGGAATGCCGCGTGAGGGTGGCTTGAGCCTAGGAACTCTAGGCTAGGGTGGACAACGGCAAGAATTCGTCTCTTTTAAAAAGAAAAAGGAAGAAATAAAATGATTCTTACAAATGCAACATTCAACTTGAAATTACCCACCAGATTTTCAACTTCCATAGATTTAAACGAGAATTGAGTACATTACCTCCTCAATCAAAAATCTTTTATAAATTCTTCTATTCCCTAAAATTCCACCTACAATACCCAAAGAACTGAGATAGTTATAAGTTTTACTTGGATTATTTGTATAAATAAGTCTGGTGGCCTATCTTTTTGTTTGTTTGTTTGTTTTTTGTCTTTTTGAGACAGGGTCTTGCTGTGCAGTTCAGGCTGGCCTTGAGCTCACTTTTGTAGCCCAGGCTGATCTGGAACTTGCACTGATCCTCCTGCCTCAGCCTCCCAAGTGCTGGAATTACAGGCGTGTGCCACCATGCTCAGCTTGTTGGTCTATCTTTTAATGTGTCTCACACTTGGAGGGCAAGCAGCTTAGTAAAAATAGTTCTTAAATTATAAAGGTTGATTTGTGCATCTTAGAGTAAATATGTTGATATATCATCTGATTTACTACCTTCTAGACTGGTAAACATAAATTTGAACAATCATCTGTTGTATAATACATTTGCTTAGTGGGGATAAACGATATTTATAGCGGTGGTCCACAAAGGCCTCTTATGGTACTCACACACCTGGAATAATAAAACTGTAAGGAACTTTAAAAAGTATATGTAATGCTGGCAAGCTGAGGGAGTCTGAGGTTTGGGTGTATTGCAGTCAAATTTTAACTATTTCTTTGGGAATTTTAAAGTTTTTTTTCAATAAAAATCACCATTTTTAAAAGTAAAAATGTAAGAAGATATTTTTAGATTCATTAACAGGCAATTCAAAGTGCCCTGGAGACTCAACACTGGCAATTCAAGCTAATGCCTGTTCTTAAGCCCTGGAAAATTTGAGTTCGAGGCAATTGTGATAGCCACAGGAGAAATAAACAAGCCCTGAATAGCGCCGTTCTTAAGCAGATGAGAGGGAGGAAAGTGGGATGAAGGTGGTTACAACGAGGAAATGACCTTTAAACCGGGTCAAAAAGTAAAGATTAGGCTAATTTATGAAGAACATTCCACAAGCTATGACTCTAAGGTTTAAAATGTGCACTGCGTTAGGGACAGGGTTTGTGGCTCAGTGTAGGTAGGCGGAACGTAGAATACCAGAGGAATGCCATTGGAGAGGCAATAGAAGAAGTTTAGGTTTGAGGATTCGTTCTGTAGGTTCAGTGGGGAGGGTCATCAGGGAAAGAAAGCGACTTCTCAGACATTCCACACAGTTGGCCAAATAGGAACCTGGCACCGGGGCGACAGGTGTGCCTTTCCGCTGCTCCCAGGGGCTGGCCATCATTTCCTGTAGTCAATGCAAATGGAGAACTTGCGCCATCCGAGGCTGTAAGCCTCTGCTGGAGACAGATAGACCTCGCTCTTATCTGTATTCCTGAAGAGAGAGAAAAATTCTCACCAGAAGCCGAAAAGCAGCGTGCGCAACACAAACTTCTGCAGGCTGAATCCACAAAAATTGGCAACAGATTGACCTTGAGGAATAAGGAATAAAAAGTGAAAGAACTGAAACCTCTAGATTTTATTCTGAGTAAACTGGCAATTCATCTAGACAGAAGGCTGGAGAAGAACGAGTGTGTGGGAGGGTAATTAATTTGGTTTGGGATCTACGGAGTGAGAGATGCCTGCAGGACATACAGATGGAGATGTCTGTAGGCAGCTGTAAATTTCAGGCTGGAGCTCCGGAGAATTCACTGTGGAGCTTGAGAATTTTTTATGTATTGTATTCGCATCTCCAAAAGCCTGACAGAAAATGGGCCTAGAACCAAATCTCCTATGAAGAGACTCGCGAGCAGGGTACTCTAAAAGGTTCTTTTTGTCTGAACTCCCACTCCTACACATGAGTCGAAGGGTACAGAAATGAAAAACGAAAGAAAGGAAAAAATGGAAACAAAGCTTTTATAAATGAGGGAAAGAGGAGTTGAAGGGGAGGGAAAGGGAATGGGGAAAAAGAGAAGCAAGCTGTATCGTGTACAGGTGTAAATTTCCTGTGATGACTGTGATCATTATGCATATCTGAAATGTACCAATAATAAAAGAAAAACTTAGAAGGCTGAAAAAAGAAATGAACAAAGGAGTACACTACTGAATCTTCTATGGCAAAGGATCAGCTCCTGTTTAAAAAAGTACTGCCAACTGCTTCCCTGCTTCGTCTACCCTTCCTTAGTGTCATCCTCAACTGAACGGTGAACTCACCTGCCCTGTGAGCTGAGTTCTTGCTTCCCAACCTCCAGGCATATCCTATAAACAAGTTTAGGAACATCTTTTTGAATGCTCATTTAGCTCTTCTTTTAATATGTTAATTGCAATCAAGTCCTTCTCTTACGCATTTGTGGGTTCTTGTTAGATGACAAACACACCGTACAGGGGGCTTCAGGCATGTTTCACAATTCCCTTGCAGTTTGTAGACACCATAGGTCCCATTTTACAAACGGAAAAAGGAAAGCACTCAGACAGATATAACGAGCACATCTGAGAACCCTTACTTCCTTCTACTCCACTTTGTAACACGAGTGATGAGGCGCAGCTGATTCCTTACCTGGAAAAGCCAGATTCTCTTGTTGTGTGAATCAGGATCTCAGGTTAAACTGTGGACTATGACGTTAAATTAGAAATGTCACATTCTACAAATGCTTCCTTCAAGTAACACTGCTGTCCAAATATCTGAAGGTTTGACTGAAGCCAAACATTGCTCTTTCTTTTGTCTCTGGTCTACTACTGATGTATTTGTATAAACATACAAAATCAAATTAATTTCTTTAATTATCTTTATTGGGAATCTATATCTATATATCTATATATCTTCTCATACCCATTCTAAGTATAATTTTGGTAAATATATGCTTGATATATTTATAGATATGTACACACTCAGACTCAGGTGACAATAACCACAATCTAGATAAGGGACATTTTTGAACATTTTTATTACTTTGAATACTTTACTCTTTCCTTTCGGTTGTAAATCTTGCAATTCCCAAGCTTCATTCAACATGGAACTGCTGTATTCATTCGGATTAATTCTTGTAAATCTCAATTCTTATCCTGTCACTTCCTTTCCTTACCCAAACACTTTAAGGGGTTTCCTGTTTTAAGCAAGGCAGAGATTAATATGTTTGTCACTTACACAGCACATTCAGGTAAAGGAGCGCCAGGGCCACTGGCCTCTGGAGGAACTGTGACGACCACAAGGAAGTTCTAGCTCAGTCCACACGTTTAGCTCTTGTTGGACCACTGAACATGAAATAGATGAGCCAAAGCAGAAATGAATTTGTATTCCAGAAAACACACGTATGAGTTCCCCTCGCTATGTCAGCCTGGGGTGGTAAGGCTGTCTCCTTGTCTCCTGCTGTGCTGTGGTGTTCCTTAGCTCCCAGGATCAGGCAGCACGCTGGATTAAGGGGAAGTTAAAGAAGAGGAGCAGTTCCTCTTCCCTTCCCAGACACCCCCTGCAGCACACCTTAGTTGTCTGTACAGTTACAGCCCTACTTAGAACTCCTTGCAAAGGGTTGCATAGAGCCTTCGTTCTGGCCATTTATGAACTGAGTTAAACCAGGAGGTTCTACTACCACAGAATAATAGGAAAGTTGGTATTGGCATCAACTAATAAATCACAGCCTTGCTGCTTTCTATCTGAGAATAAAATCTAACATTTGAACCCATTTTTTCCAAGTATATTTCCTAACACTTGGCCAATTACAAATGCTTCAGGGCCTGTAAATTCCTGTGCATCTTTTGCTTTCCTGGATTTGCTCACTGGAAGGGATGCCCTGAGGTAGCCTCATCCCCACAGCCTGAACTTGGGCTCCAGCAGCAATCCTTCTCCATAGCCAGTTCCTACAGGAAGCTTCCTCCCTGGCTCACAGGAGCCCAGAGAAATCTCTTCTTAGCTCAGAATTTATGTGTTGCCATGATATCTATGTTGGTCCTTGATGTTTCTGTTCTATATATTAATATTCAGTTATATTAAGTTACTTTGCTTGTGTATCTGGCTTCTATTGAGAATACTTTGTTCCACCATTTCTTTCACTCAGCATTTTGCAAAACTAGGTTTATTAGGCAATATTTCTTATATGTCCATTGCATATCTGTTCACTGTGTGTATGTTAATATACACATGAACAATGAGTCAGTGAAGTGAGTGAAAAGCCACATCCAAAATGACTCCAATAAGCAGAAACAACTGCAAAGGAGGCCGTTTGTTTTTCCTGACTTGAACAGAGGACACCAGGTTATCATGGGCTAAGTACTAATTTAGTCATAAATGGATGTAGATTGGATTTGCAGGGTGCGCTTAGAGCTCAGTCAAGTCTTATAAATGTCTGAGTGAACTCTCAAATTGTACTTTTAGTCTTATAAGTGTTGTAGATTTATGAAATGCTTTTAAGTCTAACTCCAGACCCTGTAACTTTCAATATACTTTTGTCTGACGGCCACTGTACAGCATAACAGCTGACTGTGCATCTCTGAAGAAATCCCTGGACAGTGGAAATCTAGAGTACATCACACTGACTTTGCAATTTCTTTGTGACTCCAGAAATTAATTTCAAAAATATGTCACCCAAAATATCTGTGCAAGTGAATCAAGCAGTGTTTCATTTACTCTTCACGTAATCCCATTAAGGTTATTTTTACAAACAAGAGATGCAGAGGGCAAATGCTTTGACAGCAAGTAAGCAGTACTGGTGGGATTTTAGCCAGCTTTGTCGAAATCAAGGTCTGCGTTCTTCACAAAGAAGATATTCAGACAGAAACTAAATATTTGAGAAAATATTTCACTACTCATTAGGAAAACACTACATGTTCACTAAAATAGCTAAAATTTTTCATTTTTCCTTTTTTTTTCTTTTGAGACAGGGTCTCGCTGTAAAGTTTAGGGATATAGATTGAGATCCTCCTGTCTCAACCTCCTGAGTGCTGGGTTTACAGGTATGGGCTACCACTCCTGGTTCAGGGGCTGGCAAGGCATGTGAGGCCAGGGATTGGACTTGGGACCTTGTGCGTTCCAGGTAGGTGCTTATGCCACTGAGCTATCTCCCTAGCCCCTAAAATAACTAAAAGTTTGAAGTCTCACATAACAAATGCTGGTGAAACCCAAAGGAACTGGAACTTGTATAGTACTAGAAAGACAATGAAAGGGCCCAACCACTTTGAAAAAGATTTATTAGAATATCAATGATTGATAGAAAATACCAGTTCCAAATTAAGTCTAAGATATTTGATACTCAGAAAGACAGTGATGTCATGCTCAAGTACCTATGTTATAGAGTAATAGTATCACTAAGCTTTTCTTCTGGTGGGCTAAGAATATAAGTTTGCAGACCAAAAATTAGAGAAAAGGAAGAGATACAAGGATAGCCAATATTTTGGCCCTAGCCCTTCAAGGTCAATGAGGACTCAGGGCATAAGAGAATCTGTGCTGTAACATCCTATAACTCAGTGCTTTCCCAAATTTTCTGCTCAAGGAGATTATGGGGCTACAGAGGAAAGGGATTTAAGATATATAGTGCGCCAAAGGAGAGTCACCCAGAGAGAAAACTTTCTCTCAGGCTTTCATAGAGAGCTAACTAGTCAAGCAATGTGACTCATCCAGATGGCTGACACCGACAAAGTTCTACAAAGCACTGTACATGGTTCCAAAGTAAATCCTGAGGGGATTTGATTGACCTTGAGAGATACAAAAGTTACATGTTTTCCTACACAGGTGATGCTTAAACTTGCCCTTAACCACCTAGCAGAAAAGTTTAACCACAAGGCATAAAACAGAAAGCTAGATTAGAATGCTGAGCTATAGAATGCTTAAATCAACAGTTTCCAACATTGCCAGTTTTACCAATAACCTGCTGTGATTATCGAACATTGGATTCTGTATACAACTACTTTCTCTTAGTTTAATGAGAAGAAATTTGGTCGTACCAATAATGATTTGAAAAATTATAATATCTACACCCTATGCTCTGTATAACTAATAGGAGAACAACAATATACATTGTATCAAATATTGAAATGTACTACTAACTTGTTTTGAAGCTGTCACATTGTTATACATTGTTATTTCTTATTAAAAGTAATAAAAATAAAACAAGATATATGAGAAAAAGAACTTCAAAAGAAAGAGAGAAAAAGAGCATGATTGCTTTTTAAACTGTTAAATGCATACAAAGATTATGACTCAGGCACTCTGCTTCTGGGTATTTAACCTGAGGACAGAAAAACTTTATTTCCACACTGTCTTTAGAAGGATATTACAACAGCTTTATTAGCATCAGGTTTATGAGTCACAACCTAAACATGGTGAAGATGTGAATGGGTAAAGAGATATATTATTTCTATATAAGAGAATGTTACTCAGTACTAAAGAGGAATGTACTATTGGTACATGCAGCAACTTAGAAACTTAAATATATCTCAAAATAATTACACTTCATGAACAAAAACCCTCACTAGAAAAAATGACCCATTAATATGCAGAGTAACATGGTTAAAAATGAATTTTTCTATGTGAAAGAAGTCAAACAAAAATAGTATAATCTGTGAGTCTGCTTATATAGAAAAATTCAAATTAATTTACTGTGAATAAAGCAATTTAGTGATTACCACAAGGAGGAAAAAGAGAACATATTGTTAAGATGTCAGTTTTCCTTTGTTGATTAGAAATGAACAAGAGGAAACTTCGGGGGCTTTTGGTTAAATTACCTTCTTGATTGTGGTGATCGTATTATAGATGGATACACACATCAAGACTTACCAAGTTGCACACATTAAAAATTCATTTGATATCTTGAATAAAGCTTTTTGAAATTAAAAAGGAAAGTTGACATGAACATGGCATAGTGGTTACCGAGCATCGGGAAAAAGAGCCTGGGGTGGAGGCAGGGAGGGCGGATGTGACCATGCACACAGTATTTTATTTTCGAATATCACATTGGATCCCAATAATATGCCCAACAATAGATGTTAAAATCTTTAAAAAGAAATAGATGCAGAATAAATGAGATTATTTACTGTATACTTTTTTTCAACACAGCAAAAAATCATGTTTTCTATTTCTCCTTAACTATGTAGATTTAGTTGATATAATGCAAATGTACACCTTATTTATTATCAAATATTTTGTATATTTCATATGAATAATTGATAGAGATGAGAGTGACTAATAATACATCCATTTTTAAAACTATATCAATGATATTTATTTAGACTTAATTTGCTGCTTAACTGTTTTGACTTAATCCCCAATTACCTATAACTGCTTAATTTTTGATTACTTAGGTGGAAATTTTGACGCAGGTTATAATCATTTTTATTTATATTATAAACATCCTCAAAAGTCAGGCACAATCTCTTTTTATCACTTAATGAAAATAACCTGTCTGAATGTATCTAAGCAGAGAACAGCAAAACGTACTGCCCTGGGCATGCTGGGAAATGGAAGAGAGGCGTGAGAACGCTGCTCTCCAACGGGCATGTTCCTACTTGCCGCTTTGGACTTCGATTTATTTCCTATCTTGTTTCTACTTCATTTGGAGGTTTCTAGTCCTGCTGAATTTGCTGACATCCCTTCTTCTGGAACCTTCTGAGCAATTGATCTTAGTGTCTAGAAGGTAATAGTTTGTTTGAATTTGACTAGATTTGTTATGGTTTAGTTTATGATAATTTCACCTGACAGAGCTGCCCACGTCAGATGCTGAGCTTGCTCTTTAGGCCGACCTGCAAGGGGCATGCCGCGAGACCCAGGGGCTGTTCCGCCTCTTGCATTGCTCAGGGGCTCCTTCTGCTCCAATCCAACACATCTGGAACCCCCAATTCCCACAGTGGAGTTTTGCACCGTTGCCCAGGCTGGACCCAAGCTCCCGAGTGCAAGTGGTCCTCTTTCCTCACCCTCCCAGGCAGCTGCTAATTCTCTCTGCTTTACAATTCATTCTTCACAAACTTGTCAAAGGGCCTACACAGTACTGCAGGCAAAATAGGTGCATTTTCCAGAATTTGGAGTTAAGCCTGGCGCTATTACCTTTTATACGTTATGGAGTAAGCATATGAAATTTTCACTGCCTTTGTGCCATTAAGGTCTCCACACGTCTTGCTTAACAATCTATTTCCCTCTGAAAAGCTGTGCGCTGGCAAAATTTAAGGACAAAACTTGAGGTGATGAAAACTCTGCTTTTATTCTGCTTGAGGTTCAATAGGAATCAATCTGACAGTCAAACGTCTAATGATAATTCTAATTCCCCTTTTTCTCTCCTACTTTCTGTTATAATTTATCTTCTTACTTTCTCTGCCAAGTCTGAGAATATTCTGCAGTTCTGTTCAGCAGGATTCATTGAGCATCTGCTGTGTAGAACTAGTCAAGCTGGACATTGCGAAGGTCAGTAGTATAATGTAAAGTGTAATCCTGTCGTGAGGAGCTCTCAGTGTGGTTGAAGCAACCAGGCAGTGGATGTGGAATAGTTAACTAGTGCCTGGCCCAGCTTCTGCTACAGTGACTGTACCTATCAATGCGTGAACTGAATGAAACAACATGAAAAACGAGCAGAGATAAATGAAAATATACATGGCACAGATATAAGGTTTTAGAGTAAACAAGACTTCAAGCAGGCTGAAGGCTTGACAGAGAATAGAAAGGGACAGAGTTAGATGAAAACACATGAAAGGCATTTTCCGTTATGATGATTACAAATAAATCAAAGAGCTGGACTCCTTCACAGTGGGACCAACACAGGGAAGAGCCCATTCTTATACAAGATAAAGAAGATAAAAATACATAAACAGGTTAGAGCGGATATCAAAGGGACTCATAAGAACTTCATGTCCTCAGAAAAGCAAGAGTGCTGTGTTGTAGAATCAACACTTGTGTTGCTCTCAGAATACACTGAAGGAACTATATTCTGAGGGCAGGGAGACCACAGTGCATAAATACAGAGATCAGATGAACCTAGCCTAAGGTATCACATGTGAAATATCACTGAGAAGGAGAAAACTAACTAGGGACCAGGGACAGCAGGAAACAATGTAACTTGAAGATTATGAAGCAGTACCATCACTGCCCCGAAGCATCCTAAATTTAACGTGTATATTTCTTAACAAGCCTCAAAGTGGTGTTCTCTTTAAAATAGTATTAGTAGGTCATAATAGTATGCAGTTGTATGAAGGGATGATAAATACATATCCCACTGAAAAAATATAGGCTTGGAGAGCTTCTGGAACATGTCGAGACACCATGGCATACACAGCCAGAGAAGCATGGAAGCTCTGTCCCCCGTCCCACCTTGCCAGGTCTGTTGTCACCTGGCTATTTATCTGTGTCACATATACTATCCCTTATAATAAATACACAGGGAAATTTAAGTGAAGCACATTTCCGAGTTCTATAAACCAGTCTAAAAAGTTCACTGAGCTCAAGGAGGGCTTTGCGGGAACCCCTGATGGGCTGCAAGTTGGTCAGAAGTCCTAACTTGGGGCTTGGAACAGGTCTCTGAAGTGCAGGCAGTCTTTTGAGACTGAGCCTCTACAAAACCTGTAAAATCTGATGCTAACTATATAGTAATCAGAATTGAGAAAAATATAGAACACCAATTTGGTACCAACTGAGAATTATTTTGTTGTATATAGAGAGAAATTCCTCAAAATTTGGTGACCAGAGATCAAATCTGTAATATGTGTGAGTGAATGAAAAAAAAAAAAAGATATGGCTGGGCATGGTGGTGCATGCCTCCAATCCCCGAATTTAAGAGGCTGAGGAAGGAGGATAACTGTGAGTTCAAGGCCAGCCTGGACTACCTAGTGAGACCCAGTTTCAAAAATGCAAAAAAAAAAAAAAAAAGTTTAGGTTTTTCCTTCAGTAATAAATTCACTCCAAGTTTTGTTTCCTTGAGCTTTAAATATCCTCACCTATAGCATATCAGAGATGTTCTGACCTTTTAATTGCATTTAATGTCCTTACCACATATACAGGCCCTGTAGTGACACACAAACGGACAACATAACTGTCCAATTCCAGGACAAGGTTCGGATAAGGGAGGGAAGAAAGGGACTGGATCCAAGCTTCACGTGTAATTGCAACGCTTCATTTCTTAAAAATAACAGACATATCTGAAACAAGGCAAAACATTAACATTTGTTGGATCTTGGTGGTGTGAACATAAATGCTTGTTTATTCTTTCTACTTTTCAGTATTTTCAAAATATTTCATATTAAAATATTTAGACAATTGAAGTTAACAGTTGTATTGAATGCCTGTAATAACATATCACATTGCAGAAATAATTCTCTGACATTTTGAAAGTGACTTTTATTATAAGACTGTTGATTGCAAACATGCCTTTTGGGGGTGGGCATATATCCCAGTGCTTAAGCACCTGGCTGGCATGAGCAAAGCATTGGATTGAAAGCCCAGCAAGTGCTCGTGTGCTGGTGCATGTACACACGCACGCGTACACATTCATGTCTTGACTTTTAAGGAGACACGCTAAGTGGAATTCATAAATAAAACTTGATCCCAATTTTTTAATGAAGAGTTACTAACGCTGCATGCTTCTTAATGTGCTAAGCAGATGGAGCCTATCGTCCTGAATATTTTATTCTCCATTGCTTTCAGCCTCCAGTGTGCTGTGGATGCCCATTCTTCCTCCTGTTGCTTTGGTAGTCGGGAAGTAACGAGGCACAGGAAAACAGAAGTGTGACGCCACTGTCATCTATATAACTAATGAGTATATAAAGTTCTGTTTTATACTTGTAATGTTCAAAGAATTTCTGACAATATGGGTGTTATGTGAGAAAGTCACCTTTAATTTGGTCACCAGCTTACAACTGCCTGCCATGATTAGTGCTGTCCTTTTCAGTGATTTCGATAGAGAGAAAGGAGTGCAGACTCAGCTCGAAAGCACTAGTTTTCCTGACTGAGCTTCAGATATTTGCTGGAATTTTGCATGCCTTTAATTCAGTTAAAAGAGCTCATACCAAGAATTATCAAAGTGAAGAAAGTGCATGCTCTTCATAATCACTTAGAGAAGTAAAGTAAAGAATAGCTGAATCAGGTCCATCAGCTGTATGAAGATAGTAGAAGAAATATGCAATCTGGGCTAAGATGTGCTGAGCTCGTACAAGAAATATTTGTGGTCACCTGAATATACGCAGTGTGTCCTCAAACTGAGCGATTGGGTCTGTCCACTCTCCTCATCTCTATACCAGTAATGGAATGATTAGTAGGAACATGTTATGGTTTGTGTCTAGGTATCCCCCCAAAGCCTCCTCCAGTCATGGGACGGCTTCTGGAGTTTGTTGTTGATTATTGTGGGTTTGTATGCTGCACCTGCTCTGGAGCAGGTGATTTGCATTTCAGTGGAAGAAGGGATGAGTGGCTAGCTAGCTGCCTGAGCTGCTGCTCTGCCTCCACTTTGCTCTTGCTCTTTGGCGCCACCATGAACCGTTGCTCTCTTCCCTGTGCTGCTCTGCACTGGAGCCAGCTGAGTATGGATGGAAACTTCCAGTAACTGTGAGCTAAATAAACCTTTCCTTCTTTCATTTTGGGAGTCGGGTATTTGTCCCAGCACTGAGAGAAGAGCCACCGAGACAAGACAGCAGGTTTCTTTATCCTAAGATCTTATGAGTTCAAAGGGCTTGCATGGGCTTTACTTTATGCAGCCCTCACCCATCTGTGTGGTGGCAGGACACCGTCTCACAGCACAGGTGCCAAGGTCCCCGAACCAGGTCGCAGAGGTGGGACTTCTGCTGTTTTTCCTTTAGAGTCAGTGCCTCCACATTGTCCTTATGCATGGATTCTCTTGGTCTTGACCTTAAAATTTCAAGAAGATTGAGGAGCACTTAAAGCTCACCCCTTTAGGAATTGTTTTTCAAACATTGAACATTTAAACTGACCCAAAGGGGTCCTGTTTCATTATCAGAAATGCTATTCAAGACAGGCAGTTCTTTGACCAAAGTAGCTAAAGGTGGAAAAATGCTTCCCACCCATGGATCCTTGTCATAGCATCTCATTTCTGTAAGTAAAAAAGATGGCATCAGTACCAGTCTTTCCTAATATACTTACCAGTTTTAATTTTTTTTTCTCCAAGGAGTAAAGCAGTAGGAATATTGGGAGAAAGCACACTACACATAACTGCATGGCATTTCTACCCCATTATGCTGATGAATTCATTGTCTATTACCTCCTAGCACATTTGGTCAATACTCAGCTGCATTAAACAACAAATAAGTATCATCTCAAAGCTTTGGAGAGGGTCAGGGATATAGCTCAGTGGCATAAGCACCTACCTGTCTGGGAAACACAAGGTCCTGAGTTCAATCTCTGCTACTGAAAAAAAAAAAATCTTTGGAGAGACATTTTGACAGACATTTTAGCTCAGGGCCTAACGAAGATGCAGGGAAGATTGGGTGCTCTGATCACCATGACAGTCTTCTGGCCCTGAAGGACCCGGTGATTGCTTCACATGATGGTGATTTCTCTGACTGTGGGCTGGAAATCATGGTTCTCCATAGGAACCATCTCACTGAACACACCCGAGAGCAAATCCTCTTGGCAATGCAAGAGAAAGCAAGACAGAAACTCAAGGTGGAAGCTGAGGGATGTCTATTTTATGATCTCATCTTAAAGTGATATCCAATACAAATTCAATTAAATGGGAGTCATTAAATGCAGCCTATACACAGGGAAGAGAAATTAAGCTCTGTTTCTTGGATGAAGGTGTATAGAAGAATTTGTGGACATAGCTATGAAACCTGTTCACTGAATCCTGAGCTTTTGCAACAAGAGAAAGTACCTAAAGTAGACTCATTTCTTTTCAGCTGGCTCTCACACTAGTAAAACTGATAGGTAAAACTCTCTTGTTACTTCTCATTGTCACTGATAGTTCCTTCTTCCTTCCTTGCCACTCCCTCCCCATCTGTTCAAGGTCTCTGCTTCATGAGCACTCTCATCTTGCAGCTTTATTCAATACCTGCATTTCTATCTTCAGCCCTGATTTCTCCTTCCAATTTCAGTCTTATCTATCCAGCTGCCCCTTGACATTTCCACGTAGATCACATCAAATTAAAATGTACCACGGCAAAAACAGAGCTCTTGATTCCCCTTGCTTTTTTCCCAGCCTCCTCATTTAAACTCTCCTGTATCTCCTAATTCCTGGTCAAATCTTGTCAGAAAATTTGTCAGTATTTTATGTGAAGCTACCAAGCTTTCTATTTGTGCTTCTGCCATTCCAGCCTAACCTACCTCTGTGTCTCACCCAGGCTAGTGCAATAGCCTATGCGTAGGCTTCCAGTCAGCATTGTCCCTTACAGCCAGCTTCCACTGCTCCACCATTTAAAATTCCTTATTGTTGCTTATTTTACTTAGAAAAGTAAATCCAAACTTTTGCCCTTAGATTTTTTTTTTTTTTTGCTTGTCCCGTGATTTTGCAGATTAGTCATAATGGTCTTCACCCTTAGCATACACCGTGTTTGCATGTGTGTCTGTGTGTAGGAGTTTGTGTGTCTGTGTCATTTGTGTGGATGTGTTAATGCATATGTGGGAATGTGTCTCAGTGTGCCCTAAGAGTGTGCATGTGTGTGCATACCCCATGTGTATGCATTTGGTGTGCACCTGTGTCTATGTGGCCACACTGACTGATGGGCAGTTTAGACAGAACAGGCAGAAGAGACAGCATCCTTGAGAACACACAGGGCCCATGGGTAGCATCTCTCTCCATATTTAAGTTCTTTGGAGATTGATTAAATTTAAGCGGTCTCTTGCCAATTAAAAATGTCCTGGGAGTTGCACAGTCATCCATGTCTTTGTGCGAGTTGTTATAATTAGATTGTGTTCCTTCTATCCTTGCTATCTATAACCAAAGATAGAAATCAGTGGATGGGTCTCAAGAGAGGGGAAGTTCACCAGAGCTTGGGTGTTGCTGAGCTGCTTGCCAAATAAGGTAACGAATCTTAAATTAACTCTTCTGATCATAGGAATTTTCCCTCATCATAACATGGGGCAACCCTGGGCAATTGAAACCACATTTTGCTGAGAGCTTTCCAGACCTGGTATGGTTTTGTGCTCCAGAGGTTTCCTGGTGCTCTTTAGGCTTGGGATCATTTATGCATTCACTCAGGGGAAGGACCTGATTGTTCCCAGTAGACACTCCCCCACCACTTTGCCCTCCTATGGGGCCTCCTTTTTCTGCCTTCAGATCTCACGACCTCCTTGTCTTAGATTTCACTCTATGGTTCTCCTCCTTTTCCTGCAACTTCAACCTATCTGCTTTGGCTACTGCATCATTCCCATCAGGATTCAGGCATGACAGCATCTTCAATTAAGTTTAGTGAAGAAAATACTCACCCTTGTGTGCTGTTTTGTTTAGAAGTCCCTTAATCTTCGAGCTTTACCCAGAGTCAGGTGGTCCAAGTGTGTGTTCCACACTTGTAACTCCAGCCTACTGTCAGTTTCACATCACGTGCTTTGCTCAGTTTGACAATGACCATTCTGACATCAAATCCTCTAAATAGTTTCAGGTCATACTTACTCAGTACTTTGATAACATCTAACACATTGACTCAATCCAGGCTCTAGGAATTTCTCAATATTCTGCCTGTCTCCTGTCCTTCTGTCCACTCAGATACTCTTGGTTCTTTGCAGGGATCTTTCTCTCATACTATTCTATTTCCTTGGAGTGAAATGTATCCTCTGTGTTCTGATTCCCATAATAAAGATCTCTCAAATCTCCCTCTGGGCTATGTTATCCTGTGTCTTATCGATTACACAAAGACAAGGACAGAAATCCCTGGAATCAAGTGTTTGGGCTTTCTAGTCAGAGTTAGACATCTGAAATTTGATTCCAGTTTTGCAACTTATTGGCTGTGTGACCCTGGTAAGTGAGGTGACATATGTGTGCCTCTGATTTTTTAATCTGCATTGTAAATCTTAATATGCACTGTAACTAGTGCAATGCATATTATATAGAACTATTTGATTGATAAATGAATTAATACATTTAAGGAACTTGGAAACTATATGTCTGGCATATAGGAAATATTGATAAGTACTTACTCTCTTTTTCCTCTCGAGTGATCCATGGGCATGTTCAGGACTGAACTCCTGATCATTTTGCAAATGACATCTTCTTCCTCTCAACTACTTAAATCAGAAATCAACAGAGTCCCCAGATAGGTCTCAAATTGATGCCAATCATTGCTCAACCTCCTTTAACCACAAAATGTCCCATAAATCTTCCAGCTCTCTCAAGTACCACCTGAATCAGCTCTACCTCAACTCACACTTGATTTACTATAATGGTTTCTAAATTGATGTCTCTACTCCCTTTTCTGCCCTTTCCCCAACTCATTCTTTAGCACATAGCAACTTGAGTAATTTTTAAAAACATGAATTAGACCATGTCACTTCTGGGCTGAATGTTCTTTGAGGTTTCCCTTTGTCCAAGGACAGACCCCAGCACTTTTCCTGGACGGATCTATGAATTCCTGAGTGCCCACCTCCCCACTAGCCTCCTAAGCTGTGGCCATCACTGTCCTCATCCACTGCGGTCCAGCCAGCCAGGCCTCCCAACAGGCTTTCAAATGTTAGAAGAGATTTCTGTTTTGTATCTTTTAATTTTGTATCAAGGGAGGATGTCTTTGTGGATAATTCCTACTTCTTGTTGGGGACCCGGATAAATGTCATTTCTCAGAGGTAATGTCTCTGAACTTTGAATCTTAACTGAGGTCATTTCTGTCACCATTTTAGTGGTACCCCATGATTTTCTATTAGGACACCACCGCTTAAAATTATGTATTACTTAAGTGAATGAATGAATAAACAAACAAACAAATAAATAAATAAATAAATAAAATTATATACCTCCTCTGCATTTATTTTCTCAATGATAGTATTCCTGACTGCGTGCAATGCTACACAGACAGGAACAATATTTGTGGTATTAACTATTTTAAGTATCCAGAAGAACATCTGGAATACCTAAGATTCTTAATGCTTGTTGGCTAATAAAGTGAATGAAACTTGAGAACATTATATAGGTGAATGGCTGCAACTAGAGACTACACTCATAAGTGAAATAAATCAGATCCACATGGTGTAAATACTGTATTAT
>PVKN010013563.1:0-19823 GCA_004027915.1 Capromys pilorides | reverse complement strand
CTGGTTCCACCCAGCCTGGGCAATGGGTCTGAGACTTGGGGCCTAGTCAGATGATAGTGGGTATGTAGGACTGGGCCTTACGTGAACTGCAGCCTGTGGTAGTACCCCAAAGAAACCATACCCCACACAGGCCCTACACGACAGAAGTTCAAGATAGGTCTTCCACCCTCACCTGACGCCCCAACCCTGTACCCATCCCCACAGCTTCATTCTTCCCTAGTGTCTGCTGCCTCTGGTCTCTAGGTCACATGTCCCCAAGCCTAGGCATGCCAAGATGCTGCCCTTAGTCCACGCTCTGCATATCCCGATCTTGTACCTGATCCACTCACCCACCTGTCTGGCTCCCCTTCCCTGTCCCTGCCCATCATAACCCTGCTCTTCTGCCTGACTCCTCTTTCTGGTTCTTTTCTAATTTCCACTAACAGTTCAACCATCCCCAGCAGATGGTGCAGTCAGTTGTCAGGACTGAGGCTTCCTTACAGCGTAATCTGGTTATTCATGAGGAGGGCTGGGACAAGAGACAGGTAAAACGTGAGGCAGCCTTGGTTAGGTGCAGGTCCCTCTTACATGACCAGATGTCAGTTATCTTACTGTTTTTCCTAGGTGCTCTGGTGGGGAAGGGTTCTGTCAGAGTTGGACCAAAGGGCATGAAAAACTATACCAGGCCTCAAAGACATGGTACCAAAAAAGCATGTACAATCTATTTCACAGTTATTTTGTACTGATTACATATTGAAATGTATTTTGGATATGTTAGGTTAAATAAAACAATCAGAATTCACTTCTCATCTCTCCTGACTTCATGGGTATGGCTTTTAGGAGTTGGATGTCTTCTGGCAGCATCTCCTTTCAGATGGCTGCTGGCCTTGTTCCCTCAGGGCCTGCTGTAGGGTTCAGGGTCAGGGTTCCTGTTCTGTCCTGGGCTCTTGCCCTCCTGAGCTTGCCTGTACCAGACTCCTGCCTTGAAGGACGCTCTATAGAAGAGCACAGCTCTGTGTCCCACATCCTTCCAGGAATGACAGTTGGGAAGTCTGTTCCAGGCAGGTGAGGGCTCAGGTTTCACTGGCAGTTAGGCTGTGAAGTCACAAGGTTCTGGTAAGGAAAGGTTGGTTCCAGAATAGCTCTACTGCCCAACTGTGCCTACCTCCCAGGGATCCTCTGGGGAGGAGACAGGATGTAAAGGCAGAACTCATCACCTCACCCACTTCCCCAGGCTCCACAGCCTTCCAGCCAACTTCCTCAATACTTTCCAGCGCAACCCCTAGCTGCCTTGGCCCAGCATCCAGCTTTGGCTGCTGGGGCACTGGGTTCAGGCTAAAGCCAGAGATGAGGGCTGCTGGTGAAGCCATGTCAGGTAAGCTGGAGGCCAACAGGGCCTGATGCCACAGGAGATAACTCTTCTAATTGACCGCCGTAAGCACCTGCTGGAGCTGGCTAGATGAGGGCACTGTTTCTGCTGCCTTCTGCTATATGTCCTTAGACAGGGAGGGCCCTAGACCTCTGATGTAAGACCCTACCTACCACAGCCATGTTAACCATCCTGAGCTATGACTCAGGGTGGTTAAAAAAGTATCACTGTCATGATTTGGATCCTTATTGCTAACTTCAGTTGGAGCCACTGCCCTGAGGGCTGAGCCCTAAAGGCATTCTTCTTGCAGAGCTGGCTGATAGTCTCTTGTCAGAGGTGTCACCCCACTCACAAGCCAGCACTGTTACCCTTGAGGACTTAGAATTGCTCCTGGTAGAAGGTCTGGCCAGCCCTGAGCCCTTGAGTCCAGAAGAGAACTCTGAGAGGATTGAGGCCAGCCCCTTGGTGTCCAGCTCCACTCCCCACGAGCAGGATACCCACAAACACTTGGAGGAATGGTAAGCCTGAAGGGTGTAGGGCAGGAGAGCTGTGGGGGCCATAACCTGTCTTAGAGCAAGCCCAGCCTGAATAGCTCACTCTGGACCTGAGCAGGGTGGCCAAGTTGCAGGCTGAGGTGGTGTCCTTGCGAAGACACAAGGTGCACTGTAAACAGGCTTCTCTGAGCCTGCTGAGGGAGCTGCTGCAAGTTCGTGGGCGCGTGCAGCTGCAGTCTTCGGAGCTCCAGCAGCTGTGGCAGGAGATGCAGCGTGTGGCCCAAGTCCCTGAGAAGGAGGTACAGGTGGTGAGCCCCCCACCCACAGACCAGGCTTCCTTCCCTAGGGGTTGGGGGCACTGCCTTCTGGACCCTGAACCTGCCTTCTATGCCCCCACATGCATTTGTGCTGGATAGATATAGGATGGATGGCAGGTGCAGCCTGCCTAGCCCCATACCCTCCTCCTTACAGTTCCCTGGGGCCCAGAACCAGAACCAGATGCAGATCCTGGACAAAAGGTACCTCCACACACACCATGGGCATAGACTTCAAAGGAAGGAAAGGGAGTGGGGCCATGCTGGATCTTGGGCACTGGCCTCAGGTTTCTATGTGCAATACCCATGCATGGTCCAACTCTGAAAGGCTGAATCTGACTCTGGGAGGTGGCAGGGCACTGGCTATAGGGCTGAAGGATTACATACACAGCCCTAGAGACCATATAGCCTGTCATAGCTGGCATAGCGTTTTTTGTGTACTAGGCTGGTGGAGGTCCGAGAAGCCTTGGCTCAGATCAGAAGGAGGCAGGCGCTGCAGGATGCAGAGCGGAAGGGCTCTGAGCAAGAGGCCAGCCTCAGGTGGGTTGGGCCCACACCACTAGTATGTGCCTAGGGATCACAGCCATGTGGTACAGCAATATGAACAAGGCATTCCCTACCTGCAGTGCTGAACTACTGACTTCTGGGGGTGTGTTAAACCTGCTGTAGTCCCAAGGCCCAGCCAACTTTCCTGTGGCCATAGACAGCTGTGGGCCTCGGACAGCTGAACGGGTGTCATCCTGCCTGCCCTTAGGCTAGCCAAGCTGACTAGGTGGTTGAGACAGGAAGAACAGGCCCGGGAGGCAGCCTACAGCACTCTACAGAAGAGCCAGGAGGACACCAGCCAGAAGGTGGACCATGAGGTGGCCAAGATGCAGGTACAACTTGGCAAACAGGGCTAGCCCAGGCCAGGGCCATCAACAGAGTGTGAGAGGAGACTCCAATGTCTCCAGTCTATACCTTTGCCATCAGTGCAGCTCCTTGCAGCTGGATTTCTCTATGGGTGAGACTGAGGAGGACCTTAGTCTTATCCTGTCCAGCGTGGCGGCCTCTCATCGTAGTGGCACTGCCTGTTGACATTCCCTACAATTTTAGATAATTTATAAGATAATTTCTTGGCCATATTATCAATATCTGAGTGCTCAGCAGCAACATGGCTGGTGGCAGTATAGCTTTTTGGGGTGGTTCCTTATCACAAAAGGGTGTGGCCAGCTATCTCAGTTGCTGCTGCCTCTTCCTCTGCCTCTGGGTTCAAGAGACAGTGTCAGAGCACTAGAGCTCTTCTCATGCCCGTGTTTAGCCTCAATGTTTCCATCTGCAAGAAATGAGAATTGCAGATTCCCAGGACCCAGTTTCCCTTGCAATAGTGACCCTTAGAAGGAGCCTCTCTGTGGAGTTGAGTGGGAGAGTACCACCACATATCCCCATGACCCAGCCTCTCATCTCTGAAAATAGCCTGACATTCTGATGCACATCCAGGCTCCTCACAGGACAGGGCACAGGGTAGTGGGCTTCCAGCTGCCCCCATCGTTGTGCAGGTTAGAGTTGGCCAGCTCCTTTCTCACTGCCATGTAGAAGTTAACGAATTGGCTCTGTGGGGAGGGCAGAGGCTTTGGGTTGAAGATTTCCAACATCCTGGGTGTGGGGGAAGCTGTCTTATGGGACTGCTCAGCCAGGGAAATAGCTCAGTGGCATAAGCACCTGCCTGGCAAGCGCAAGGTCCTGAATTTGATCCCCAGTACAAATAAAAAACAAAACTAAAAACAAAAAACCCAGGCTGGTGAGATGGCATGTGCATTGGGAAGTTTAGGCCACCGCAGGGACCGCGGCTTGATCCCAGGCACCACATGCTGTGCCGCCCCCGAACCCCCAGGGAAAGCTGAGTCAGCCATAACACAAACAAATAAATATGGTTTAAGAAAATAAAATAAACTTTAACAAAAAAACCCATGTGACTGCTCTTGAGTAGAATGAGGGCTGACCATAGCCATCGGCTGGAAGCTGTGGTAGGTCTCCTAGCCCTAACTAGGGCCTGAACACTGGCACTGATGGCAGAAGAGTACTCTGTCATGGATAAGGTGTCTAGGCCCTGTGAAACATAGCTGGAGAGGGCCAGCGAGATGGCTCAGTGGTCTAAAATGCTTGCTTAGGCAAGCTTAGGCAGCTCCAGGGACTGTGGTTTGATCCTGCAGGTTGTGCCAGATATATATATATCCCTTTTAGGGACTTCAGACTTAGGAGACAGCAGGACAGCACCTATGAGAGGGAGTAGGGCCCCACGATAGGGCACATGAAGCAGGGTGTTCTTATATGAGTGAAGGTGTTCACACATTCAAAGTCTCTTCCCTGCCTGAGTCTCCAGCTTGGGTTGGATGTGATGTCTACTCTGCAGCCTCCTGGCTACATCTGGGGGTTTTGATGGCACCAAGCATGTCTGGACCCATGTGAGCTTAGCCTTCAGACCCTTCATGATCCAGGAGTCTGGTCCTCGTGGCACTAGTCCACCCTGCCTACCTTCCTGCCCAGAGGGAGGCAAACCCAGCTCAGCTGGGCTAAGGGATCATAGAAGAGATATGATCTAACCTCAAAACACCAAGAAGAGGGACAAGAAAGGTATCTAGAGGGAAAGCTGGCATTGATTGCATGGCCCCTCACCAGGATCAACTGACCAAACTTGGAGAGGAGATGAGCCTCCGCTTTCTGAAGAGGGAGGCCAAGCTGTGCAGCTTCCTACAGAAGAGCTTCCTGGCTCTGGAGCAGGTGGGGCTCATATCATGCTTAACCTTGCAGTTTGTGGCACTACAACTGGGCAGGGTACAAGACTTAACCAATGGCCATGTCTCCACAGAGAATGAAGGTCTTGGAAGGCACACGGCTGGAGGCAGAGAGAAGTCTGCGGGAGGAGCTGGAGGACCATTGGCAGAAGCTACAGGAGCTGACTGAAGAACGTATCCAGGCCCTGTGGGGACAGCGTGAGGTGGGCCCTGAGTTCTGGGTGCTGGGTGGAGCGAGGGTAGACACTGAGGCTCAGGGCCGGCTCCCTGCAGCAAGAGGAAGAGGGCTGCCTGCGGGAGCAGTGCCGGGGTCTGGATGCAGCTGTAGTTCGGCTCACCAAGTTCGTGCGGCAGAACCAGATGTCACTGAGCCATTTCCTGCTGATGGAGCAGAAGGCCCGGTGTGTATCCTCAGGCCATAGAGAGCTGTGGGGCTGGGTGAAACAGCCCGTCTCTCATCTAGGAACTGATGATGGAGGCCCAGCTCGGCAATGAATGATCCCCCACACCCTTACCCCCACCCCTGTTCCAGTGGCCCTAAGTAGATTGTTAGGTATCAAGGCAAAGTAGTGTCCCCTCTGTCAGGGAGTTCCTGTCCCTTTACCTCTCTTAGTGGCACCAATATCAATACCATGTCCTCTGATTTGTGGAATTCCTGGAAGGTTCTGAAGCTAATAGCTGGGCTCCCTTTCCTGGGCTCAGCACTGAAAGATTGGCCAGCCTTCACTGAGAAAGTCTGTATGGCACCAACCCCAGGGTCTCCAAGGTGAGTTTGGAAGAAAGTCAGGCTGGGGAGTTGGCCTCCTACATGCAGGAGAACCTGGAGGCTGTACAGCTGGCAAGCAAGCTGGCTCGGCAGGAGACACAAGGTGCAATGGAACTGGTAAGGAGGCTAAGTGGGTGTGTGTATGTGACAGGGACCCCCATGCATAGGCACAAACCCCCAGTCAGGGAATCCTTGAGTCATCTTCCATCCCCCTTTAGCTCCAAGAAAAGAGCCAGGTCCTGGAAAGATCAGTAGCCAAGCTGGCTCAGCAGTTGAAAGACCTGGATGAGCACTGCCTAGCCCTCAGCTGGAGGCTGAACTTGCAGGAGCAGACATTAGGCTTGAAGCTGTCCGAGGTGAGTGCCGACACAGCCTGAAAGGCACTCTGGAAAGATGACCTGAGCTGTTCTGGGCCACTGGGCAGCCATCCGAGGCCAGATGACCCCACCCAGTTCTGAGTTTTCAACTCAGTTACTGTCCTCAAGCCTGGGTGACCCTGGTCCAGGGTCTCCTACTCAATGAAAGGTGGCTCCTGCCACAGCTGCTACCCACTGCAGCTCTAGAGGCCCTGAGAGCCTACAGCTACTGCCCATTGCCCTGGGGCCCGTGTAGCTGGCAGTGAGGCTTTGCTTCCTTTGCTTTGTGGCATAGCTTGTTTTTGGCGGGACCAGGGTTCAAACTCACGACCTTGCACTTGCCAGGCAGGCACTTGTGCCACGGAGCTATCTCCCCAGCCCCTATGTGGCATAGCTTTATTGAAATAAAACTCATACTCCAGGTGGCTCACTCCCAAGGGTGAGGTTCAGAGGTTTTAGTGTGGTCTCACACTGTGCAGTCACTGCTGCAGTGTGGAACTTTGTCATTAGGCCTATCAACAGTCTCCCCACCTGTTCCCAAGCCCCTCTTGATCCCTAACCCATTTTCTGTCTCTATGGTATCCATGTTTGGAACACATCACAGCAGTCCTGGTATATGATGAAGTCATGTAGTGTGTGGCCTTTGGTTTCTGGTCTCTCTCATGGGGCATGATGTCCTTATGGTCCCCCTGCTGCAGCGTGGGCCGGTGTTTTGTTCCCTTGATGGCTATATAGCATTTCCTTGTGTAGACAGGCCACATTTTGTTCCCTACTTGTATGCTGATAGACACACAAGCTGCTGCGTTCTTGGCTATTGTGACTAATGCTGCTGTGATCATGAGCATCACCCTTAGGTCTGGCCAGCCCTGCAGCTTTGCAGGGCATAAGTGTGATCAGTAGGGCCCCAGCACCTACCCTCTGCTTCTCCTGCAGGGTGGCCAGGCTTCTCTCTGACTCTGTCCCTATCAGCTCTGTCCCTGTCCCTACTGGTGGGCAGCAGCTGGCCTTCTTGGGGAAATGGCTATACTCATCCTGGTGGCCATGTCTGGGAGGAGCTAGGACTGCCTTGCCCTTGTCCA
Organism: Capromys pilorides; assembly: GCA_004027915.1. Taxonomy (NCBI): domain Eukaryota; kingdom Metazoa; phylum Chordata; class Mammalia; order Rodentia; family Capromyidae; genus Capromys; species Capromys pilorides. The sequence goes on along the minus strand of PVKN010013563.1, from coordinate 12,692 downwards.
GAGTGTCTATTCCCCAAGATGCCTGGCCAGACCACCCTAGACTGTGTGGTCTGTATATCGCTGTGTTCAAAATCAGAAGTAGACATGGGGCACTGTCCTCAGGGAATGCATCACCGCACTTTGTATGGCCTTCTTGTGGCTGGGTTCTACTTAGCCCTATCTACCCTGTCCATCCACCTGTCTACCCACCTGGGCCCACGTGGCTCCCACCTCATTGGATGTCTGAATCCCAGGCAAAGACTGAGTGGGAAGGTGTAGAGAGGAAGTCCCTCGAGGACCTGGCCCTGTGGCGAAAGGAGGTTGCAGCCCACCTGCAGGAGGTTCGAGAGAAGGTAGACTGCCTCCCCCAACAGGTGGGTGAAAGCTGGAGGCAGGGATTTTGCCTGACTGGCCACTAGTCTCAAAGACAGAGACCTCTCCCCTTTCCCCTCGCCCCTTCCTGTACTGCCTTTGCTGGGCATGAGCTGGCCTGGAGCTCTGCCAGCTGGCTGTGCTCTACATTTCAGATAGAAAGTGTCTCAAATAAGTGTGTCCTTCACAAGAGTGATGTAGACCTGAAGATCTTGGCAGAGGGCAAGGCCAGGTAAGGGTATCAGCTGGCCTCCGGCACTCCTGAGAGAAAGTCAGGAGTTCCACTGACTAGCTCTGGACTGCGCTGGTCTCCACAGTTCTCCCCAACTTCCTGGGTGCTGTGGCAGCTCCATCCCCTCCCTAGGCCATCCAGCTCCCCTCTGGGCTCATCTCCCTCTGATGCAGCCTGTGTGGTCCCTCAACCTTCCCTCTACCACTCACTGAGGGCCCCACTGTGGCTCAAGTCTCCCTGCTGGCCTTGCCATGTACCATAGCTGGTCCTCCATGCCCACAGAGAGTTCGAGGTGAGGAGTATACAGCAGGAGCTGGCGACTCTGCTGTCATCTGTGCAGCTGCTCAAGGAGGACAACCCTGGGCGGAAGATTGCAGAAATCCAGGGCAAGCTGGCCACGGTACCCTGGGGCCCAGGGAATCCAGTGTGCCTACCATTTGCGTGAGCCCTGAGTTGCTCAGCGATTCTGGGTTGGGACTCAAGGCAGCTGGAAACTAGCAGGATCCTTAGTCTGTGTCATTAATGGGGCTATATTTAGTTTCAGAAGCAAATGATAAAGTTAGAAACCAACATCCAGGCCGACAAGACCATCCAGAACCTGAAGTTTAATACAGAGACCAAGTTGGTGAGGAGCTCACAACCCTGACCCTATCCTGCCCCAGCCTAGCTGAATCCTTCAGCTCTAGTTTCCCAAGGGGTCTAGAAGAGTCCACAAATGGTATCTGGCTGATTCTGACCCTTTCCTTGAAGATAAGGGGAAGATAAGCCTCTGTTTGCCATCTTCTCTTCCCCCACCCTCCCCTGTCATCAACATCCACATTCCAGCAGCCATCCCACCCCTGCTTGGCGCCCCTGTGTCCATCCTGCAGCGTTCAGAGGAGATAGCAGCCCTGCGGGAGAGCATGCTGCGCCTGTGGAGTGAGGAGGGCCCATGGCCACTAACACTGGGCAGCAGGCGGGTGTTCATGTCCCTGGTGAGGCAGCGGTTTTTCATCAAGGATGTGGCCCCTGGAGAGCAGCTCCCCATGAACTGTTGGGGCATCTATCAGGCTGTGAGGTGGGCAGCTGGAGCTTGACAGCCCAGGTTCTGGAGAGGAGTTGGGGGGTTCCTCGAGGGCAGTGGCCAGCCACAGGGAGGTTGGTCGGAGGTGGTCTTGGCCCTGAGTGGTGTCTCTGGCAGGTGGCTTCAGTGGAAGGCCATCCTCTTGAAACGAGTGGCTCAGCAGAGGCCAGAAGCAGTGTCACAGACTGGGCACAGGGATACTGTGCTCCAGCCCACACCTGTGTAATTTCCCCAGAAATAAATCTGCTAGCACGTGTACCTGTGAGAGCCATAGTCCCTGCTGTCTGCTGCCAGTGTCCTGTGAGGCTGACTGGATGGAGCAGTGGGAGAGAACAAAGTCAAAGGGCTTAGTCCTTCACCCTCTGCTCCTTCCTGCCCTGCCTCATCCAGCGTGTGGCCCCATTACTTTCCATAGTGGTCTGGGAAATGCCCTGCACCAGGAAGAAGGTGCCCCATCTGACTCTTCACAGAGGACCTAGGCCTACCCCTGGATGTACTTTAGTCACTGGAAAGGATATGGGGAGGAAAGATACCTAGAAGCTGCATACCTGAGGCCAGGGCCCCTTAGGTTGGTTCCTAGCCCAAGGGCCCTCACCTGATCCAGCACTGGCAGAAGCAGCTTCTTGGCACTAGCCTGGGGGTAAACAGCCATGTTGGCCCACATAATCAGGCACTGACCCTCTTCCTCACTCTCCTTGAAAAAAACATGGTTTATCTCTTAGTCTATGGCCCTGACACCTGCCTGGGGACCATAGGCTCTGGCCTTGTGGTGTGTGGAACAATGGCAAGAACTGGCCTGGTATGGGCCCCTCTTGGTAGCTCCTTGCCACTGACCTGAATCTTGGGGTTGGCTGATCTGGCAGGGTATAAACCTCTTTGAAAAAGCGGTTTAAGCATGTAGGCCCATGGCCTCAGGGAGCTTTTGCCTGTGTCCCTTCCTCCCGGGGGCATAATTCTGAGTGCCCTGTGCTATGGAGGCTCTGGGGCCCAGGGCTGAGACCTGGATCTGGATGCCCGACAGTTCTTGACTCCTTGCCCTGGTGGTTGCAGGTTCAGACCTCAGCAAAAGCCCAGCCCATGCCCGTGGGCCTAGAGAGGCCTTGCCTGAGCCAGTGAGCTAGCTGTGAAGCTGCCTGGAGGGAGAGGGCTTGGGGAACAGGAAGGAGAGTTGGGGTGACCCTTGATGCTCTCCTAGTACTCTCCTGACCCTTGCCCACCTTTTAGGCCTCAGCCAGCTGTGCTTCCTCCAGGGCCTGGGTGCCTCCACCCTGCAGCTCTGGGCTGGTCTCAGCTGACCAACTGGCTAGCAGGTCACTGAAGTCTGGCATTCCTGGATGGAGCAGGCCCAAGGCACTAGGTGCTGGCTCCTTCCAGAAGGATGGTGGCAACTTCCTTTGGGTCATGGGTGTGATGTGGCCATATTTCCGCTCTAGTCTCAGCCTTCTACCAACAGATGTGCTAGGTCCTAGGAACTGCCGTAATCCAAAGTCAAAGAGCTCAGCCAGGGGTCCCAGCGGTGGCACCCCATCTGCAGAACTATGTGCTGGCCCCTCCAGCACCCAAGTTGAGCAGACCCCAGAGTCAGTGGCCTTTTTGTCCTCTGAGGATCTGCCCTGGGCCAGGCGCATCAGATCAGCATAGTATAGCTCCTGGGCAGAGCAGCTGGCTGGGTGGCTGTCAGCATAGATATCACAGGAGTCTGGGTCCTGCCCCTTGTCCTTAGGGCCAAAGTACCGCTGGATGTCACCACTGATGAGCTGTGAAAAGCGGAGCAGTTGCTGTGGGGTCTCAGCATTGTCAGCACTCTCAGGGGCCACTTCTGGGCTCTGGGGATCCAAGCTGTAACCCCTCAGCCCTTCAGCCTCCAACTCCTGCACTACCTCTTCTTCCTCTTCCTCTTCTTCTTCCTCTTCCTCTTCCTCCTCAGAAGTTTCTGCAGGCTCTGGTTCAGAGGGCAGGAAGGGCTGATGGGACTGCAGCGGCAGCTGGAAGTCACAGAGTGGCTGGATCACACCAGCAGCCATCTCCTTGCTGTCCCTGAACTCCTGGGGATTCCGAGATAGCAAACACCAGCTGAGGAAGGAGGTAGAGGAGCAGGTTAGCAGTTAGGGCTGGTAGCGCCTTGCTGAACTCAAGGTTTCTTTGGCTCCCCTGGGGATGCTGCTGAGCTCCTCAGAGAGGAGGGGTAGGCAGCTGCCGAAGGTGAACTTGTGGTCAGTAATGTAGTGGGGGACGCCTGCAAGGCACAGGGATGGATTTCAGGGGGCTGTCTAGTCCTTGCAGGAGCAGCCAGACTCGGTCTTGTAGGGTCGGAAGGGATTGTGCCACTAGAATCATTAAAATTGCTGTCACTCAGTCCAGACATAGTAGAGGGAAGAGAGAAACTAAAGTAGCAGGAGTCTGTACAGGTTGCACTGCCTAGGGAAATGGGGAGGGGGCCTGGGATCTTCCTAGCCTGGGTGGCTGTAATGTCAAAAGTAGTAGCTTGGTGACTACCTTGACCTTGCTGGTAGACCCCTTGTGGCTGCTGTTGGGAGAGTGGGAAGCTATGAGGCCCTCCTGACTCAGCTCATCTCATCTGGCCTTAGGCACAACCCTAGGTTTTAATATAACACAGAAGAATACGCCAAGGCACCTTCATTGTGGAAGGAATGGGCCCAAAGAAAGTGGGTGGGCAGCTGGGAGGTGACTGGAGACAGATGTGGCTCTCCTATCATCTAGCTGACAGCTTTGGATACTCTACAGCACAGAGTAAAGGCACTAAGCTTGTGAAGGGGGCCTGGGAATGAGTGGCCAAAACCCTTGGACAGGTGCTCCTTGGGGTGAGGTGATTCAGGCACTTGCCTGTCTTGTTTCCTGAGGCTGCTAGGCAGTGACAAGGAGAGGAGCCACTTGGGGCCACCCTATCTGGTTGACCACTCTGATCTGACCTCTGTTGCTGAGCTGAGTGCCTTATTATAAGAAGTATCCAGTGGGAACAGAGGAGGAGTGAGTCCTAGGAAACTGTCTGGGCAAGAATCTCCTAGCCCCCAGTTTGTGGTACCTCAGAAGCCTCCCAGCGCACCACCCCAAGCCCTGCTCCTACCTGACCAAGCTGTACCTCTTCGTTTGGCAATCCTACTTCCACCTGGGCTCAAGCATTTATAGCTGGGCTCTGCAGCCACCCCAGGCTGGCAAATATTTGGCAACAGTATTGTCATCACAGACTGGGCAAACAGACCCCGTTTGCTTTAGCACCCAGCAACCAGGGCCCCACGGGGGTAGTGCTACAGACCAGCCTCACCTGCACACAGCTTGCTGGGGGACCGTGGAGTGTTTGCCTTGGGCCCAGCTGGCCCACACCCTGAGCCCGAGGACCTTATCTCTGCCGCTGATTGGGGCCCGAGGTCCAAGCCTTGTCAAATAGGTGGAAAATTAAATTTCATGCTATTTTGAGTTCTGGAGTAGGTCTCTCTAGAGGACATCCTGCCTCTCTGTGTGCTACATGCACAGACTTCTGCCAGCAACCATACCCTGCAGAAGGGAGAGACACCACAGGACCACTAACAGGGACCTGGGGATAAACTGATGCAGGTGTTTCCTTGAGCCCCTGCCCAGCCCCCTCCAGCCACAGGAGGCCCTTCTTAGAAGCCATGGCCAGTCTCAGCCAGCCCATACAGGCCTGTGATGGAAACCCTGCCTGGCAAGGCTGCAGGGAAGTTTTACTTCACCTGATTGAAGTACCTGCTGCTCTGGACTTAGAGGATGGGTAGAGGTGGCACCTCCCTCCCTTATACCGAAGCCTTCCTCTGGCTGTTGCCACTCACAGTGAAACTGGAAGACTCCAGCCCCTGCCAACTCCTTCAGATACTTTAGGGCCTCTCAGACTTTGTCATGCAGTGGCTAGCTTCTTAGAGCCACTGTAATCAATGACCACAAACAAAGTGGTCTAAGACATAGTTCTGGGACCTGGAGCCCAAATCAAGGTGTCCCCAGGGATGGTTCCTTGCAGAGACTCAGGGGAAACCTATCTGAACTTCCCTGCTCCTGGGATTCCTGAAAAGCCTCAGTGCTCCTGACTGGCCACTTTGCTCGTTTCTGCCCTCCTCTTTACAGCCTGATCATGTGTGTCTCTGTGTGTGTCTGTTCTAAGGATGCTCAGCATTGGCTTTAGGGCCCACACTAATATACCGTGGCATCAACTTAATAATAACATCTGCATAGACCGTGTTTCCACAAATGTCACATTCAGAGGCTTCTAAGCAGACTTGCATTTGCAGTCCAGATACCTTCTGTATTGGTCATGGTTCCTACCCCATCGCCATCACATGTGACTCCACAGGGCACTTTGCTCCCTGCAGGAACCCCACTGCCACTGGCCACTGGCCACTGCCTGCTGTGACTCCCATTGTTAGTGGAGTTCATTCTAAAGATAGGGCAGCAGCTCCCTCCCAGATTGACTTGTGCCCAGGAGCCCCATGACACTTGGTGTCCTGAGTCTTCAGCTCCTGGATCTCCACCTGTCCAGGGGGATAGAAGGGTTGTAGACACTATACCACTTCTTCCTAGGTCCTTACCCCTTGCCACCAGTCCAATCCCCTTCAGGTGGGAGACAACCACCCCTTGCCCCATAACATTCCAGTGCTCTGGGGTCTGGCCCTTGTTGATAGCTGCAGTCATTTCCTGGCACTTGGAAGGCAGGAAATTTCAGGGACTCTGTAGCCACTTTGTGCTTAAGACTGAGCTAGTCAGCATCCTGCCCCAACGAGAAGCTCCAAATGCCAACGGATAGTTTTCCTACATCTCATTATGAAGTTATGTGCTTAGTGTTAGATGTTGGAGATGGGTGGCAAAGACAGCTCCTGTACAGCCTGTCCCCTGATGAGGCTATGTCCCAGGTGAACCTGTGTTCTAGGTCCCATTGTCCTGGGATGAAGTCCATCTGGCCTGGCTCAGTTCTGACTGTCCTGTCTGCCTGGGGACCTCTGTGCCCACAGAATGACGTCAGGGTTGACTGAATCCAAGGCTTGAGCATCCAAAGACACTTCCGCAGTACTGGCTGTAGGGTAGCTCTGCTTCAGCCTCAGTGATCTCCCATCTGGCCTGGCATAGCCCAACTGTTAGCTCAGAACTGTAGGGGCCCAGAGTTGGTATTCTTGGCACCTGTTTAGGGTTATGGAACACTGTATCCCCTCTCTGGCCATGTGCTACCCCATCCTCCTGCCAGTTTAAGGAACTTCAAACTTGATCCTCTGGGTGCTCCTACCTTGATCTGCCCAGGATCTTAGAGCTGGACCCAAGAGGGGTGGGTGCCTCAGCTTCCTCTCTCTTGACCAAATCCATAGCTACTGGACATGGGAAAGAAGGCCAGCCCAGGAAAAGGACTAGAAGGAAGTCTAGGGAAACTCTGGCCATGGGCCTGGATGTACAATGTTATCTGCCTTCATCTGTTGGGCATACAAGGAAGAGGATGGCAGGGGTGCATTGGGAACCAGGCAGAGGACCCAGCAAGGAATGTGCTATGGCCAGAGGTTGCCAATCTGACCAGGATAAGAGATAGGAAGGACATGACATGCTATAGGCACCTGCAGCCACCAGCTTGCTCCATTCAGTCCTCGTCTCTGTAAGCTGGGCACTGTAGGGGGAAATGAAACACAGCACTGTCTTCAAGGAGATCCTGCCTATGTGACCAGAGGAGGGGCTTTGGGGACTCAGTGTGGAGGCCAGCTGCAAAAAGGCAGTGTGTTCTTATAGAGGAAAGAATCTGAAAGGGCTCCAGATGTTGCTATGGAGTTGGGAGCTTTGGGTTTTCCAGGTGGCCAAAGTTCTTCCAAGGGATCAGAGTTATTCCGAGGGAGGGCAGGAGATGAGAGTCAGAGAAAGACTGGAGATGCTGCTGAAGGTAGAAGGAGCTTCCAGGATCTGTAGAAAGTAAGGAAGCAGATGTCTCCACTCCAGTCTCCAGTGTGATTTACTGACGCCTCAACTGCAGGCTAGTGAAACAGCACTGAATGTCGTTTAAGCCACTTGGGTGTTGTAACCTGACTAGTGTTTCAAGAAATGGAGTTTAATAAATGGGGCCCAGGGACAGCTGTGATCTGTTATTGAAAATTTTAGAAAGCTGGGATAGGGGAGTCCTGGAAAGCTGGGACTCCTGATAATGGATAGCAGCTTCACCTGTGGGCTCTGTTTGTTGCTTTCTCCCTTGCTTGGAATGCTATTGATTGACCCCTGAATGAAGCTGATGATAGGGAACAGATGGAAGTTAATGGAGATCGTGGTCACATTCGTAAGCACATGGTCCTCCTTTGCTGAAGTGATTGTGCATGAGATCATGCTGACTACCCTAAATAAAGCTGATTTGCTTCAGGAGCCCTTGGCTCACTGAGAGACGAATCTCAGTGAGTCCTCTGAGCTACCTTCATCAGGTCTTCTCTTCATTCCTTTTGGCACCGACACATAACATTACAACAGGGTGTGGTCATTAATTTCAGCATAGGAAAACCACAACAAGAGACTCAGTCAGAAGTGGGGACTGGATGGCTGGCTGTGAAATTAGGACCTTTTCTCCACTCATGGGAAGCACCGTGAGTCCACATCCAAGGTGAGACCTTGAACCAAATTCTAGTATGGAAAGAGAGCAGACCAGATGGGGAAGACGATGTTGGGCAGGGCCTATAGTGCTGGCCTTGCAGACTTGGGAATAGGAGAGATCTGGGGAAGGTGCTCCCGCACCAGTCCAAGTCATGAGGGGGTCCCATGGGGGAACAGGCCTAAGAGCATCTTGAACAGATCCCCAAGGACCTGATGGGAAGGCCAGTGAATCATTCCTTTCTTTCCCCTTTTGAGGTTTGTACCCCATTCAAGAAAGACTAGATGTTGGACAAGCAGGTGAGCTCTGACTCACTCTTTCTTTCTTTCTTTCTTTCTTTCTTTCTTTCTTTCTTTCTTTCTTTCTTTCTTTCTTTCTCTTCTTGTCTTTTTGAAACAGGGTCTCAGGGCTGGCCAGATAGCTCTGTGGACTAAAATGCTAAAATGCCTGCTTAGGCAGACATAGGAACCGGGGTTTGATCCCTGGCATGCCATGCTGGCTCCACCCCTGGGGCATACTGAGATGGCGACTGAGGCTGGGTATGGTGCCGCATGCCTGTAATCCCAGCACTTGGGAGGCTGAAGACAGGAGGATCACTACGAGTCCAATCTGTGTAGTGAGACCCTATAGACCCCATACTAAAATACATTTAAAAAAAAGAAAAAACAAAAAAACGGTCTCGCTATGCAGTTCAAGCTGGCCTTGAGCTTACTTTTGTAGCCAAAGCTGGTCTCAAACTCACAGTGATCTTCCTGCCTCAGCCTCCAGAGTGCTGGGATTATAGGCATGTGCCACCATGCCCAGCTCTGGTTTTCATTTCTGATGAAGCTTGGCAAGAGGACCACAGCCTGAGGGGTTGCTGTCACTTTCCCAGAAACATTGCCTGTGTGTCTAGTTGGTGTTGGGTGACTGTGTCCCCTGTTCACCCCTATCCATCTGGGCCCTTTAGGGGGCTGGGTACAAGCATATGTCCTACTGCCTGTGGGCAATGCTAGGCCCAGCACAGCTGTCTGTCCACTGCCTCCACCAGCCCATATCCCATCTTTAGGGCTCAGGACCTGGGAGAAGGCTCTATCCTTCCAGAGGTGTAGCCCTGCCTGTCTCTAGGAACCTATATTGATCTTCCCAGGAAAATCAATAGCTCCAATATGTCACCTCTCAAGTGGCGCTACAGTAAATTACCCTATCATTAAGCACACGGGGTTGTAGCCTGTAACTCCCATTAGTGGGACATTAGGCCTCCCGTGAAATTTCTCTGTGTGCTTTGAGATAATGAAGGCTGAGGTGTCTGTGTGTGCCCTAGGGTTAGGTATACAGGTGACGTGGCTGGCTCAACACAGCTTCTCAGCAAGGCACCTCAAAACGGACACAGAAGTGGGCGACCTCAGTGGAAGGGTGTCGGAAGGACTGAAGAACTTGGCATGGTCATGGGCTGAGGGGCCCAATAAAATAGAATGTTGCCTAGACTGGCTGCTGTCCAGGAGCCAGAAAATGTCATAGTGTGGTAGTTGTATCACTCTTCTGGGGCTACCAAAACGAAGCACCAACCACAAGCTGAGGAAGCTGAGATTCAAAGGATCAAATCACTTGCTGATGTGTCTATCTCTGTCCTTGATCCAGGCCACACTGAAATTCCCCAGGGTGAAGCCCCTGCCCCACCTGCTCACTCTGGACCCACATGGCTTTCCTGGGAAGCCTGTGCTCAGCTGCCCTAAAGCATCCCAACCAGGCACTTGTCCGAGCCTCAGTAAGCAGCCCCTACTGCAGCTCCAACTTAATCACAGGGCCTCAACTATCTCTAGGAAAGCCCTCTGGGATGTACACCATCCACACACGAGCCCCTTCCTCCCAGGAACAATAGGGACCCAGGTACCTGCAGGGGAGGTTGGTGTGGCAATGATGTGTTCTAGGGTGGAACAGGTGGGGTGGGGCCCAGGGATAAGGACCTGGGCAAACAGGTGCCTTTGTTGACATAGCAGCTGTGAATGTCCTCCAGGCCTGAGCTCCCAGACTCCATGGTATCCTGAGCTCCAAACACCTTTAGCCCATGCTATTTCTGCCCAGTGCCCTAAAAGTACCTGGGGGTGGGTTGTGGGGACCATGATGAGTCTGGGGTTTTTCATACCAGGAAGTGGGCACAGGAGACAGTAGGCTTCAAGTCAAAAGGGGGTTGTGATTTTTGTTTTGGCTTTTGATACTAGGAATTAAATCCACTAAGTACTATGGGTTAAATACACTAAACTATATCCCCAGTCCATTTTCTTTCTTCCTTTCTTTCTTTCTTAATGTATTTAGTACAGGGTCTCACTATACATATTGGACTTGTAGTGATTCTTCCGTTTTCAGTCTCCCAAGAGCTTACAGGTGCTCAACACCATGCCCAGTCTTAATTGCCATCTCAGCGTGCCCTGGGGGCGGGGCTGGCACAGCATGCTGGGGATCAAACCTCAGTCCCTGCACCTGCCTAAGTAGGTGCTTTAGTCCGCTGACTATCTGGCTGGGCCTCCCAGTCCATTTTCATTTTATTTTTTTTTAGACAGATCCTCACTAAGTTGTGGGTTGGGCCCAAACTTGTTGTCCTCCTGCTTCAGCCTCCTACAGTGCTGAAATTACATTTGTGTACCCCACACTGAGCTTGTGATCTGATTCTGTGTGTCCCTAGAGCACATCGTGTCTCAGAAAAAAAGAGCCTTTCAGAACAACCTGAACACACATGCAGCACTAGATGGCTACAGGTAACAGTCATCTCAAAGATGTCAGGCCCACTGACCAGCACCCAGGAAGGAGACCCTAAGCAACATCAGGGCAGAACTGGGTAACCAGAGACCTACTTGAGGGGAAAGAAACTGTCCTCAAACACTGATCATGGAGAGCCAAAGTCAATATTTTCTGGCCCCTGACAATTCTTGCAATTAGAATGAGTTAAATTCCTGTTTGAGACCATGGGTATGAAAAATTATATATATATTACTAGGCATTGTGGTGCACACCTATAATCCCAGCACTCAGGAGGCTGAGGCAGGAGGATTGTCATGAGTTTAAAGGCCAGCCTGAACTACATAGTGAGACCTTGTCTAAAAAAAGAAAAAAGGGGGCTAGGGAGATTGCTCAGTGGTCTAAGCACCTGCCTGGAAAGCGCAAAGTCCTAAGTTCAATCCCTAGTACCACATGCTGTGCCAGCCCCAGAATCCCAGGTGTACCATGCCAGACCTGAAACTGGGCATGGTGGTGCATGCCTGTAATCCCAGTGCTGGGAAGGCCGAGACAGGAGGATCACTATGAATCTGAGCTGTGTAGCGAGACTCTATACCAAATAAATAAATAAAATTTTAAAAAGCAAAAAGAAATAAACTACAATAGTGACCATAGTGAAATATATAGTGATTCCAAAGTAAATGCATATTTAAAAAGATAGAAGAGCTTAGGAAAATGGTGGAAGTCATGAACACCCAATATAGGAAATAAATGGAATCCATAAAGCAGAGTCAACAAAGAAGCAGGAGATGGTGCAAATGACATAAGCTTTTTACAGAAGTTACAGCAGAAAACATATATATATATATATATATATATATATATATATATACACACACACATATATGTCATATATATATATATCATATATAACTCTAGTCAAAATAAAAAACTATACCAAGACATATGATAGTCAAATTCAACATAAACAGGATGCTAAAATTGTTAGAGAAAAGAAACACATCACATATAAAGAAAGGAAAGCCCAACAGAATCACAGTAGACATCCCAACACAAATTATCAATTCAAGGAGAGCTTTGAGTGAAGTATTTCAAGTTTTAAAAGAAAAGAACCTCCAGCCTAAATTGATGTATCCCACAAAACTATCTTTCAAACTTGATGGAGAAATAAGATAGTTCCATGAAAGCTCGGAGTGGTGGTGCACACCTGTAATACCAGCACTCAGGAGGCTGAGGCAGGAGGATCAGTGCAAGTTCGAGACCAGCCTGGGCTACAAAAGTGAGCTCAAGGCAACCCTGAACTGCATAGAGAGAACCTGTCTCAAAAAGACAGAAAAAAAGTTAGTTCCCTGAAAAAGAACGTCTGAAGAAATTAGTGACCACCACACTAGCATTTCAAACTGTTCTGAAAGGGCTGGGGAGATAGCTCAATGGCATAAGCACCTGCCTGGCAAGCACAAGGTCCTGAGTTTGATCTGTGGTACCACACACACATAAAAAAAGTTCTGAAGGACATTCTAAAAAGATAACAAGGAACAAACAAACACAACAAGCAAACAAATAAATAAATAAATAAAATTAAAAAAAAAAAAGATGGGGCCGGCGAGATGGTTCAGTGGTCTAAAGCGCCTGCTTAGGAGGGCTCAGGCAACTGCGGGGACTGCAGTTCGATCCCCGGCACCACATGCTGCGCCAGCGCCACCACCAGGGCAGGCTGAGCCAGCCACAAAATGAATAAATAAAGAAACAAACAAACACAA
>PVKN010013562.1:0-19827 GCA_004027915.1 Capromys pilorides | reverse complement strand
CTCCTCCTCCTGCTGCTGCTAAGCATCAGGACCTTATTCTCCTTCCCCAAAGCATTCAATCTAATCGTGTAAAGCCAAGGTAGATACACAGATTGTGTACCTCTTATCGTTTTCTCCCACTTCTCCTAACTTCGTCTTTCCTCCCTAACCTGGAATTTAGGCAGCCACTCCCATCTTTAGGGCTCTAAGGGTAACCAGTAGAGAACAAAAATTTGGCTAGTTTCTCCCAGCTCTGACTCTAAGATTATAATTGGATAGTTACTAACATCTCTCTCTTTTTTTAAAAAAAAAGTTTATTTTATTTTCTTCAACCACATTACATATTTGTTTGTGTTTTGACCGGCTCGGCCTTCCCTGGGGGATGGGGGGGCGGCGCAGCACGTGGGGCCTGGGATCGAGCCGCCGTCCCTGCTCGGTGGCCTAAACTTCCCGAGGCACGCACTTTAGACCGCTAAGCCGTCTCACCAGCCCTAACATCTCTCAAAGATTAACATTCTTTAGTAATTCCACATACGGCAATGAATCCTTTAGATATACTCCCAAATAAAAATACAAGTATTGTTTGCTCCATCCAAGATCTCAGCCACACTACTTTAAAAAGCCTGTAGACAATTCCATAGCTACTATTAGGAAAGTGGTTAAACAAACTGTGTACAGATGTTCCTCAATTTACAATAGTAGTGCCTCCTCAAATAACCCTCTCTAAGTAGAAAATATTATAAATTGAAAATGCACTTAATATGATCAGTCTCCTGAGTCTCCTTGCCTAACAACACCGGGCACTGTAGGGTGCCAGGTGTTTACCCTTGTGGTCAGGAAATTGACTGAGAGCTTGGGTTTGCTCTTGTTGCCCAGCACCATAAGAGACAGTCGTATATATTGCTATCCTGGGAAAAGATCCAAATTCAAAGTATAGTTCCTACCAAATGCATATTGCTTTCCACTATGATCTAGTCAAAATATTGTCAAAGTATCTTAAGTCAGAGAAGGCCTGCGTCTTTATACAGAGAAGCTTTGCATGTTTGCACCATGTCTGTGGTAAGAGACACCAAGACACAGAGTTAACTGGGAAGAACAAGGCACAAGAGAAAAACGACCACATTTGATAAGAGTAGAGATGGTGGAGTCTGTGTATTTCTTTTTTTTTTCATCTTGGGGAATATATTAGGTTTTCTCTTATTCCTAAAAATGTGGTGCTGGAATTGACATTAAATTTGTCCTTCCCAACAGAAGGCAGTGAAAGAATAAAGGGAGAAAATGTTGAACAAAAAAGGTTTAAGTTCTATTGCACAGGCAAGGAGGATAGGGCTGAAACTCTTCTGGGCCAGGATCCTTGCACTGCAGATTTGGCTCAGAACCAGTGACCTGCAGTGTCTGTGTATTTTTTGGGTTTGAGACAGGGTCTTACTATGCAGTTCAGGTGGGCCTTGAACTCACTCTGTAGCCCAGGCTGGCCTTCAACTTGAAAGGATCCTCTGCCTCAACCTCCCGGTTGCTGGGATTACAGGTGTGTGCCACCATGCCCAGTCATGTTTGTGGCATTAAAAAAATATTTAAATTATAAATTTCTATCTGAAAAGCAATGGATCGAAATGACAATGGCCCATCTATGCAATTATGGTAGAAGGCTCCCTCCCCCCGCCAAAAAAAAAAAAAAAAAAAAAAACCAGCAGAAATTTAGGTTGGGAAGAATGTAACATGAGTGAGATGAAGTTCTCAACACCATTTTAAGAGGGCTTCCTTCTACCCACCCCAGCTGTGTGAAGAAGCGGTGGAGGGGCTCCAGCAGAATGTCTCAGAGGGATGCTTCTTGGAGACAGTTCTGTGTGTTTCATTCTCAACCTCACCTCTATCTTGGGGAGAAAATAAATACTTATTTTTAACTATTTAGCACTTTGGGCATATCATATAATATTTAATAATCTGTAGTCTTCATTTTCTGAACATTTGGCTTCTAATTTTATCAGTTTATGTTCCATGGAAAAATGGATGCCTTAGTCAATAGTACCAAATGGAAATATAAATCTTGTTCTTCTCTGGTACTCAGGAAGAGTGCATGCATGGCATCCCAAAATCCTGAGAAACTTCTTAGAGTACTTGAGAAAACGTTAGGGCAAACAACTCCACTCCCATATCGTGAGCAGGAGCCCTCTAGTCTTCAGTCTCATCTTCCCAGACATCTCCATTAACATCCACAGCATGGAATAACCTATTAAAGCATGGGGAATCAGGATCATTGAAGTGTCTATAGGGGTTTGCTCTAGAAAGTGAACCCAGGCAGATCCAACAGAAGTACTGCATACAGCCAGTACATGTCATCTTGTTACAGCCATCCAACTGTATGGGAGTTCCTCAACAGGGGCAGCCCTTTGAGTTCTTTTCCAACCACTCCTTACTCTCCATCTCTTCCAGAGCATTCTGAATCACCCTCTTACCATACCTCTGTTCCAAAAACCTTTTATTGGCTTCATCCGCTTGTAGGTACTCATTTCGTAAATTCATCAATTTTTTTGCTGTTACCTTACACGGAGAGACCCCATGGTAGGTCAATCTGCACAAGGTACAGAAGGCAAAATTGCAGCTGAAGCAGATGCCCATGGTGCAGCTGGGCTCCTGCACGACAGGCAGCCGGCAGCATGGGCCCGGGCAGTACACCACATCTGCCATCAGGTCCAAGGTGGACTGGAGGAGCAGGCGATCATACCGGGCAAATAACTCTGCTTCCACAAGCTCTTTAACCTGACCAGGGGTGGCCACTGAAGTGCACATGGGTTCTGGGCAGCTGAGACACTGAACGTGGCCATCTTTGATCAGGATTTCAAAGTAGTCCTTCAGACATGCTTTGCAGTACACGTGTCTGCACTCCAGGAAGTGCATGCAGTCGCTACCCAGCTTCTCACAGAAACAGATATTGCATAGGAATAATTTACTATTGAAACATTTCATCTGCTGTGCCTGGTCGAAGTCCAAGATTTCCTGGATTAGGCTTGACAATGACTCCACATCCTGCACGGCTCTCTCATCCACCGCTTCCTCTTGGTCTGCGTCAGACCCAACCGCTCCTCCAGAATCCACCTCTGTGCTGGGAGAGGCTTGAGCTGTCCTCTGCTGCACCTTGTTCTGAGCACCCATCTTGAGCTCAAAAGGAGAGACAATATTCAGATATGCTAAGGTCTCTTCTTTAAGAAACTGCATCCAGGCGAAGAGGACCACACTGCCTCGTTGCTCTTCCCACAGGTTGTCTAAGTGCTTGCAGAGAGCAGAGAGCTCTCACAAATATCTTGAAATTTTGTGGCAAATCCAAATAGATCCTGGTTTCTCCACCTTGGACAGATTCTGCTTTTCTAAATTCATCACCATCGTAAATACTCGCCAGGGCCAGCAATTCATCCTCCTGAGCTTCTCGGTCTTCTGACGACATTTACTTTTCTGTTAACAGCAACCAGAAGGAGAGAGTATCAACGCTACAGTCCGTACTTCAGCTCCCTTTGTAATTTGCGCAAAGCCCGTTCATTCTCCAGCCACTGGAGCTGAGAATGCTGAAGCTGGGTAGGACGCCAAGACGCCAGACTCATGTTAGATACATGACGAACATCCCACCATCTTCTTTTGGCTGCTCCTGGGGCTGAGGCCGAGAGCTCCGCGCTGCGCCGGCGCCCGCCCAGCCCAGCCTGGAGACGCGGGGCTAATCGCGCACCGCCTCTTCCGTTCTCCGAGCTGGCCAGCGGGCCGGCAGGGTGGTCGAATATGTGTGTTTCTGAATATCTGGACACCTGCTGACATTCCTGGGAAGACAGACTGAAAAGAGTAACTGTCTTAGGAGGAGGAGGACCAGGAAGAAAAGGGACTTTGTAGGATGTCAGCTTTTCATTATGCTCACGCATTTTTCAATAAATAGAAATTTTTTCTGAAAAACTTTTTTTTTTAGTGCTGGGCATCAGACCCAGGGCCTCATGCTTGGTAAGTGGGGGCTCCAACACTGAGCTGCTTTCAGTCCCAAACATTTTAATATAATGAAGCTGTAACTGGTACATGGCTCAAAAAAACAAACGTGGTACTATTATCTGCTGGTACTTGAGTGACGAAGCTGTTTCACCTGAGAAGGAAGGACATGGAGTTCCAGGACCTTCTTAACTACCCAGGCTGCCTGAGGGCCATCTGTCCGTGGCCTAGCTGCTCTCTGTATTCCCTAGCCCGAGGCTCCTGCGCCTGGAAGGCTGCCCTAGCCAGGGGTTGCTATGAGACTCAAGAAAAGTTAGACATGCATATTAATTTTTTTTAAAAAAATCCCATAGGAAAATCAATTTGCTTTCAGAAAAGGCAACAAAGAAATCAGTGTGATTTAGGTAAACAGAGCTTTTCCTACACACTGCAGCTTAGTCAAGTTGCCTTGAAGGCCATACTCATGTGTGAGTTGACCAGAGTCTAGAAAATCAAGACCACCATCAAGAGCACCCTTATTACCTTCCACAGAGTGGCTAACACTGTAACACACAAGTCTTAGCAAAAGAGGCCAACACAGCTGTAGCCAAATCACAGTGCACGGAAACACAGAAGTATTTAAACATGGGCTATGTTTTGTTTTTTTCCATGGAGCCTAACAGGCCTATACAACTTTTTAATAATTAACACACACACAAACACCATTTTATTTATTTTTTATTTCATTTGTCCTTCTCGTTTTAGGTTATCTGAGGGAAGGGGGTTTTGCTCTGTTGCCCAAGCTTATCATGAACTCCCAGGCTCAAGGATCCTCTCACTTCATCCTGCTGAGTAGTGGGGGTTACAGCATGGGCAGCCCCACCCTGCATTGTTTTATTTTAAAAAGGAGATGAAGTGAGGCATACATAACTGTCAGGGAATTTTAAATTTTAGATCTAAGATTTGGGGAGGTTGATTGATCAGAAGCAAATAAAAGCTATATTTCTAATGTGAAGCAGATAAAAGGTGAGTCATGTTAGCAAGGCAAAAGGCAACCGAAAAGCTGTGACAGTTAGCAGAGAAACATCTGGGGTGGGACTTATTCAAATGACTCGATTCCTTCCAATCTCAATTTCCTTATCAGATTAATGGGGAAAGTATGACCCTTCCTTCATAAACTTGTTCAGAAGGGCAAAGGTTGTGTGGGACCTAGGCAAAGCACCCACCAAATGGTGAGAACAACCCAGCTAGCTATACATACATACTGGAGTGCCTACCATTGCCAGTGTGGGACCGGCCTTAGTTACCAGAGCCCTGCTGGGTAAGCCCAAGAAGCCTGCTTGATGGAGGAGGAAGCCGAGGCTTCTAGGGATGTACCAAGGCCACAGCATAGCTGGCAAAGCAGCGGTCAAACTTCAGGTTTGTTCCTTCTGTGGCCACGCTCTTTCCCGAAGAACCACTTCTGATTAATCATGTCTTTATTTTTGTTTAGTTTTTTTTTTTTTATTAGTGTATGTTCATAGTAATAATAACTATATTTATCTTGGTGACCGATCCTGTTGATCTACAGCTGGATCCAAATTTAGGCCTATGAGTGCTTTCCTTGTGGATGTGTCTGAGGCCCTGGAATGATATTGGAATGAGTTGATGAAAAAAAAAAAAAGCCATGAGATGAAAATCAAGGATCCAAGAAGATACCTGGTCAAGCTCACCCTATGAATGAGCAACCAATGAACACCAAAATTCTTTGTCTTCAAGACCATGGCCTTTTCCATTATAATTTTATACCTGATACTGTCTGTATGACAGTATCAGGTATAAAGCTTGCTACTTGAGATGTAGAAGAATTTATAGGGAAACAAAGATAATTTTTTAACACTGTCATTTCCACTAGCTTTTGAAAACACTTGTAGTTAAAATATTTTTGTTTCTATGTATGAAGGTTTAAAACTGCTTTAGTGAAAAACACTAAGCAACCAATTTTATCATTAAGGACAAATTAAAACTGAGATTATTTTAAGATTAGCCTTAAGTGGCATTAGGAACTTCACTGTAGGCCGCTACAGTGACACTATTACTTTCTAAAGTTTATAATTGATTTTGGGTTTGGTTTGGTTTGGTTTTCAGTAGCCAATGCCCATCAATTACATTCCAGAAATGTTCTAATGGTAAGAAAGGGTTGTGTTTGAAATCCACCACAGGTATGTTCCCTGGGTTGGAAAGTGGAGGATGAAGCATATTTTGCTGTACCTGCATAGACTACCTAGTACTCTTCAAAATAAAATCAACTTTTTCATCATTTCTTCTGTGGAAATCTATTTGGTACCACAAAATTCTGCTAATTCTTTTGTAAACTGGGATCTTTCTTGTAACTTATCTGTGACAATTTTTCATGTAGCTCTAAATTTTTGAGTTGTCAGCAAGTCATTCCAATGGGGGCGTATTCTCAAGCAGTTCAAGTTCCTGTCCTGGGTCTTTGTAGAATGAGATTTATCCTTCTCAGTTGTGGAGTAGGTGGAAAATCTTCTCCTCTTCTGTGACTTGGCAATGAAGAGCATATCTCAATAAACCGATTTTCATAGATTGGATGTCTATATCACCTATTTCCAAAGCCTTTAGTGTATCTTTAATCTTAAATCAAGTTATAAGTGCTGGCCAGATAGCTTAGCGGATTAAAGTGCCTGTTTAGGCAGATGCAGGGACTGAGGTTCAGGGTTCGATCCTAGAGTGCTGTGCTGGCTCCTCCTCCTGGGCCACGCTGAGACAACGACTGAGACTGGGCGTGGTGGTGTGTGGCTGTAACCTCAGGGCTCGGGAGGCTAAACACAGAGAGTCACTATGAGTCTGATTTGTGTAGTGAGATCCTGTAGGCCCTGTACTAAATACAAAAATATATAAATGAATAAAATAAAATTATATCATGTATAGGTACAAGTTATCCATGATGAATACGATTATTGTATATACTTAAAATGTACTAATAAACTTAATTGATAATAAAAAGCTACCTGATTTCATCTAACTATCACCTATTAATTTCTTCTGTAAGGTGACATTTGAGTTGGAGAGGATTTCAGTAGCTAACTCAATAGCTTGTGTTATGGTTTATGTCTAGTTGTCCCCCCAAAGCCTCATACAATCATGGGGCAGGGACTTCTAGAGTTTGAGACATGACTCATGATCCACTGGGATAATGTGTTTTAGTACCAATGGAATTATGGATCTGAGTACTGCTGGGATTATGGGTGTGGCCTACGGTGGATAGGCTAAGGTGGAGAGCCTGAATATAATATAAAGAGAGACAGAGAGACAGACTCAAGCTGTTGCTGTCTGAGCCCTGGTTGGTTGGTTGCCTCTGTCGTGATTATTGCTGTTCCACCGCCATGAACTGGATGCTCTCTGCCCTGTTCCACTCAGCCTTGGACCAGCTGAATATGGACTGAAACCTCCAGCAACTGTGAGCTAAATAAACCTTTCCTTCCTTCATTTTGAGTGTTGAGTATTTGTACCAGCAACAAGTAAAAGTAACTAAGACAGCTTGGTTGAATCCAGTTTCACCATAACAGGATACAACAATTAATTTTAAAACTTGGATTGTAACCTCTGACCAAGCATAACAGAGTGACTTAGCTCTGTTTTAAAGTCTACATGATGCAGGACCAGCAACATTCACTTTGTCCCCAGAAATGAACAACTGCACAGCAGTCACTGCTCTTTGCTGGATATAGTTATGTGTCTTCTCCATTCCATTCTAGGTGGGCAAATTCTGCCATGTTTCTCTGGAAGCTCCAGTGTAGATTGTTATAGGACCTCTCCTATATTCCCTTGGAGCATGCCCAAAAGCATACCCTTGGCATCTAGAGTCTAGCCATCAAGCGACTCTATGGGACTTCTTGTTACACAAATGTAGTGGTCACTACCTGGCTTGTAAGGTTAAAAGTCAAAACTTACTCCTTTTCTTTCTTTTTGTTACAGTTGCTCCACAATAAACAACCAGTTTATAGGCCAGGCTTTTCAATAAGATTTGAGTCTTTGTACAGCTGTAACTAGCTAGCACCTAAGACGGAAGGATGATTTCCAACTCCTCTGCTAACTTAAGAACTCTGGTGTTATGTAGAAACAGATCATGATATCATGCTCTGGGCCAGCTCTAGGTGGTTAAGGAGCTTATTGATCTTCCAAATTTCTATACTCTTGTTGGCAGCACTGAATTCTCTGGTCTTCTCCACCTCTCCTCCCATCAATCTTGGCAGCTTTGATAGGACACTGTTCTCCCTCATCTTCTTCCCTCTCCATGCTACAATCCATTCATCTGGGCCTCAGCATTAAAGCCATAAGCTTAGATCTGCTGGTCACCTCAATAACACCAGAACCTCTTGAGTTGGTCATATATGGAGCAGATCTTCCTGTATGGTGCTCAGTGAAAAAAGTGTAATGGTCAGTTCACCCTTGAAGACTGGGGCACTGGAGAGTGAAGAGCCAGAGGGATTAAAGCCTGCCATTTCTCTGGCTACCCTAGGGCTGGAGACCACCTCAGAACTCTGACTTAAGTGCTTAGCTCAAAACTCCAGGCTGTGCATGTACCACTATGCCTGGCTTAGTTTCACAACTTCTAACTTTCCAGAAAAGAGGTTGAGTTTATACACGCTGACACAAAAAGCTGTACTTTACAAAACTTCCCTTTATAAAAGGTGTTAGGCTGGGGGTGGAGCCAGGGCTTGAGCATGTACTTAGTAATGCACAAGTCTTGGGGTTTCAGTCCAGCACCGGTTCCCCCTCACCCCCACAAAAGGAGCATGTCTCCAAACAATGTTCTTGACTGCAGCACACAAAACAATGGAAACTTGATCTTTGAAATGAAATCACTGGGCCAGTGAGATGGCTCAGCAGTCTAAAGCTCCTGCTTAGGAAACTGCAGGGATCATGGTTCAATCCCTGGCACCACATGCTGCACCAGCCCCACCCCCAGGGAAGGCTGAGCTGGCCATAATACAAAAAAAAAAAAAAAAAAAAAAGCAAACAAACAAAAAAAGAGAAATGAAATCATATGAGTGAACTTGAACCCGATGGCAACAGGTTATAATGGTCATTTTGGATAAAGCAGAGAAGATAAAATAGATTCCAAATTTTCTTTTTTTATTTATTTATTTTCAAATTTTCTTTTTTTAATCACTTATTTGTTTGTTTGTTACAGGGTCTCAATACACAGCTCAGACTCATAATCATCCTGTCTCAGTCTCCTCAGAGCTGGTTTCAGTGGGGTCAGGATGGTGCTGGTCCTTGCACTTGTCAGGCAGGTACTTAGATCCCTGAGCTATCTACCCAGCCCTCCAAATTTAAAATCTTCCCCTGATGTGTATAAGAAGCTCATAAACAAGAGATGTGAATTTGAATTCCTAAAATCTGAATTAGACTAATTGACATCTTATTTACACATATACATACATACATGCATATGCACAAACATACATGCACATACACACAAGCACACAGCACATGGCCCTTTATTTGGGCAGGATTAATGCTAAGTAGAATAACCTTCCAGGAGAAACTGATAACAATACTTTTATTTCTTTTTTTTTTTTTTTTTCAGATATCAGGGATTGAATTCAGGACCCTGCATTTGCCAGGCAAGCACTTATTCTACTGAGCTATCTCCCCAGCCCCTGATAACACTACTTTTAACAATATAAAATTCTTCAGAGAAGTATACTGAGCTACAGTTCCATTCAGAGCAGAGACCTCCTGCTTACTTTTGTGAAACCCAGCTAAGCTGTTGAGTCAGTCATTCGAGGGCTGGTCTCTGTGCCCTGCATCACGTTCACATTCCACATGTTATTGCATCGTTATAGAGGGTGCTGTGCCTCATGTTTACAAGAAGCAACTTAATGGGGTCAGAATCCAGAAGTTCAAATGCCAGAATATAGGAAGGGGGCTGACAGAAACACAAAATGAGAGCATGGGGTCAAATGCACATGTGTGCTATGAGGGGTGGGGCCTGCAGCAGGAGAGGAGACTCAGGCTGGGGTCCAGGGACACAGCTGTTACTCAGCTCTCATCAGTTTCCCCCTGTGAGGCTATGGGTGTGGGTCCAGACTAACTTTCACCTTTTCAAACTGATAGCCCAAATATTTATGGAAAAATACTTTGCGTATTAAGTGTTAGCCACCAATTCAATTTTTAAAAAAGTATAAACACACAAAAAATTTGGGCCAGCTAGATAGCTCAGTGGACTACAGTGCCTGCTTAGGCAGAGCACAGTGGCAGGGGTTTGATCCCAGCATGTTGTACCAGGCCTGCCCCAAGGGTGCACTGAGAGGACGGCTGAGAATGGGCATGGTGGTGTATGCCTGTAATCCCAGCACTTGGGAGGCTGAAAACAGGAGGATCACTACAAGTTGGATCTATGTAGTGAGACCCTGTAGAACCTGTACTAAACACATTTTTAAAAACTAATTTTAAAAGACAGGGTTTGGCAACTGTGAAAAGTTGGGGACCACAGATTATAAATGGAATCTGGGGCCTAATGGTTCTGTGATGCTCCAGAGCAAGACTACGGCATTATAAGAACACTGCTGTCCTCTGAGTCACTCAAACTGATGCTCATCAACATCTGTCTTCATCCTCTCAAGATCCTCAGGGCCCTCAACCATCCCATATGTCCTCTGATTACTGTGTGCACCCAGTAAATAGTGGCTAGCTTGGAAGGTCCTATCCCAAGGCATCGACCTTCCAGCCCCCCTTCTATGGATTACTAAATGTGTTTCTTCTCTTCATCCTTCACTATTTCTCTTACACAAGCAGTTGGGGATCTTGGCTAGGTCACTGATAGTGAAAATGTACTATAACTTAAGGGTGATAACCTAACCCTGAAAAGATGAAACCTTATGAGATAAAGGAATGTCCTTCAGTGGAGTCTACTGTGTCTTGCATTTGAATTTCAACAAACACTTATCTGTGTCAAAAAGGTCAGAGAAACTTACCCTTCCATCTGGAGTTCTTGGACCAGAGTAGGGCGGAGCCTCACCCATCAGAACTGGCCATACATCAAAAAATTCCTAGAAGTAAAAACAAAGCAGTAATTACATGTTTTGAAAATAGACCACAAAAAGAAGAGTAAAAAGAGAGTAAGAAGTCCAACCTCCATGGAAGTTGAAGGGTGAGAAAAATCTCACTGAAATCGAAAGTGGAGGGCTGCAAGACCCACTAGCATCAGAGCACCATGCCATCTGCCCTGGGCCTGTCTAATCATCAGCCAGAATCAGGACAATTGAGTTGGGCACCCTCCATACTATGGGACAAGACAGGCCAAGTGAGATCTCCATGACTAAGAAATTTATCTTAAGGACATGCTAAGCATCTGATTGAAAGATTAGCTAAAACATTTTCCCTCTGTAATGTCATTTATAGTAGTGAAACACTAGAAACAATCTAAATGTCCAAGTAGAAAGAACACATTAAGTCAATTACAATACATCTATTAACAATGGTGTCTGATATATTTGTCTTGATTAAAAAGGTGCATGAAATAGGCTGAAGAAGGGAAGATCTTAGGTGCCAAAAACAAAATCTTATGTGAACTTGGTTGTTAATTATCTATGTGATTTTTCACAATAAAGGTTTAACAAGCTTTTTTCTGGATGATTAGAATAAGATCATTATTAATTTTTTTTTTTTTTTTTTTTTTGCTTTTTGAGACTGGATCCTGGTCCAGGTAGGTCTTGAACTCACTATGAAGCCCAGACAGGTCCTAAGTTACTATAGTAAGATATATAAATGCTAGCAGGATCTAGAAGAAAAAGTGCGCTGAGATGACACTTTGTATTACCAAATATTGAGTGAGTGTGCAGATTATCCCAAGAAGAGAAATTATGAGACAAGGTAAAAAGTGGGAACAATCTATGCCCTCTTCCATCTTCCCTCCCTCCTCTTCCTTTCTTCTTTTCAGTCTTAATAGCTTGCTGAGCTATAATTTATATATCAAATGCCATGACTTGCACATGGTGTGAGTGTGTCCAAAGGTCTGTTTCCTGAAGCTTGGTCTCCAGTGTGGTTGTGTAAAGATGGTAGAGCCTTTAGGAGTGATGCTTAGTGAAAGGTTGCTGGGTCATTAGGGGTGCTGCCCTTGCAAGGGATTATTATAGTTTTTGATGGATGTCAGTTAGTTCCCAAAAGAGTAGGTTGCTATAAAAAGCATAAATCTGGTGCAGAATCTTTCTGGATTCCCATTATATTTACCATGTGATCATTTGTTCATATGGTTAAACCAATAAGATGCAATCTGCTACCAGAGGTTGAACAGAGAGGGATGCTCAGTGTTAGACTTTCAACCTCCAAAACTGTGAGCTAAATAAATCTCTTTTCCTTGAAAAGTAATCAGCTTCAGGCATTTTGTAATAGCAGCAGAAAGCAGACTAAGATACCATACAATTAATCCAGTTAAAGTGTACAATTCAAACACTTAGTGATTTTTTCATAATGTCATATTGACCAAGTACCCAAGTAGCCTGAAGGTAGGTTCTTTGAGTGACTAAAGGCTGATTAGTCTACTTCTAATTATTTAAATTGTTCCATCTTTGTATGGAAGACCACCTGAGCAGCTCTTCTTGAAAGAAGAGCAATCATCTCCATTTTTGCTGAGGCTGACCCTATTTCCCTGTACTGACATGCACAGAGCTGGCTAGGACTTTTCCTTATCCTTTCAATTGTCTTAAGCAATGCATATCCAAATTGGTGAAGTGCTGGTGGTCATCTTTGAAGATGGCATGCATGTTTCCCTGATAACCCACACCTGCTGCTCTTTAATATGGGCCAGGTTGAGACAGGATGAAGAGTCAGTGCTCCACACTGTGGGCTGGGATTGAGCCTCGAGATAGAAGCTATGACTTCCTGGGCTTGAAATATTACACATTAGAGCTGAAGCACTGGACCCCAAAACATTAGATACTATCTCTATAGTATAATGCAAATTACTTTTTTCTGCATATCCTTCTCTCTGTATATGACAGAGGTAAGTGCAGGCCACCTACCTAGCCCAGCTCACAGTATTCACCTACAATTCTTGGTCATTCATCCTCAAGACACTCCTCCTTCTCCACTGAATAAAACCTTTTCAGCTTCAGCTTTGGGTCAGCCTCTTTGTTCCAGAAAGCCACCTTTGTGGTTGCACTTAGGGCCCTTTGGCTCCCCATAATTATAAACATGTTTTAGGATCTTTATTTTCACTGTAGGTTGCGCTCAGAGTGGTTGATTGAAATTAACTTGGTGGGATTCCAATAATGTATTTTGGAGATTACAAATATAGTTTTCTTGGACCAAGATGAGAACCAGGAGGGGCTTCCTACATCTTTGGAAGAAATAAGGCAAAGTATGCTTGATTTTATATAGTTTTCCCTTTTGAGAAGGAGCTTGAAAGGCAAGAGTGTAGAACATTACAATACAGAGAGGACTAAACCTGGGGCCATATCATGCTCTAATCTGGGCATCTGGAAATGGAATCTTAAGAATTTGACTACTGAGAAATTCTTTTGATTGGGCTTGGGGTGTAATAAAATAGTAGAGTTTATATTTAGCACGCATAAAGACCTGGGTTTGATTGCAGCACTGAAATAGAATAACAATTAGGCATAGCAATATGCATCTATGGTTCCAGCTATTCAAGAGGCAGAATTACTTGAGCCCAAGGATTCAAGACCAACCTGAGCAATATAGCAAACCCTGTCTCCATTTTTCTTTTTTCTTTCTTTCTTTCTTTCTTTCTTTCTTTCTTTCTTTCTTTCTTTCTTTCTTTCTCTTTCTTTCTTTCTTTCTTTCTTTCTTTCTTTCTTTCTTCTTTCTTTCTCTTTCTTTCTTTGTATTTTAGGACAGGGTCTACAGGGTCTCACTACACTTTGGACTTGTAGTGATTCCCTGTTTTCAGCCTCCCAAGTGCTGGGATTACAGGTGCATGCTACTACGTCCAGTCTCAATCACCTTCTCAGCGTGCCCTGGTGCTGGGGCGATCATTGGGTATCAAACCCTGACCTCTGTGCTCTGCCTAAGCAGGCGCTTTAGTCAACTGAGCTATCTGGCCAGCCCACTTTCAATTTTTTTCTTTTCATTTAAAAGAAATCATTAGAACTGGCCAGATTGCTCAGTGGGTTAAAACACCTGCTTAGGCAGAGTGCTGGGACCCAGGGTTTGATCATTTGCTTGCTGCGAGGGCCCCACCCCACGGGGTACACTGACAAGGCAATTGAGACTGGGTGTGGTGGTGTGCATCTGCTATCCCAGCACTTGGGACGTTGAAAAACACAAAGAATCACTATGTGTCCAATCTGTGTAGCAAGACCCTAGACTCTGTACTAAATACATAATAAATAAATAAATATCATTTATTTGTATGAATTCTTTCATTTTCTTCCTCATGAAGGATAAGCCAAGGTTATACTGCTGGAATTTGTAATATATAGCAAGATACTTATGATTCAACAATATATAAAAATCATATGAATGGCTGAATTAGAAGTAGAGATTCCTCAAAATCAGTATATGGCCTAACTGCAACAGAAATATTTAGGAAGCTGTCTTAAAGGTAAAAAGTAGGCCCATGGGTTTATAAAAATATGGTAAAGTGGCTTATCAAATTTGTGCCATTGTTAAGTGATGGATAAAGAATAGATAACAGTGGTGGCGGTATTGGTGGTGGAGGTCATTGTGGTGATGCTGGTGATGATTTTAGGGTACTGAGGATTAAAACAAAGGCCTTCCCACTGAGCCTCATCCCCATTTCTTTTTTATTTTTTGTTTTGAGATAGCTTGTCACTAAGTTGCTAAATTACCCAGGCTGGGTTCAAATCCTTTCACCTCAACTTCCAAGAGTTCAGGGATTACAGACATAATACTACCACATCCAGCTGTGGATTATTTTGGGGTGATGGATTACTAGTTAAGTGGAAAAATATAGAGAAAAAAATATCACATTCCATGGCAAACACACTGATAATCGAAGATAAACAAAAGACTAAATTACAATAATCAAAACTATAAGTATACAAAAAGATAACACATGAGGTTATTTCCAGTTATTCTATTGAGAGCAAGGAAATCTTTATTAAATAATACACAGGACTCAGAAGCCATAAAATTTATTTCTCTTTGATGAAGATGTCATAAACAAAATTTAATCTCTAGATAGGGAAAAAGTTTGTATCATATGTTTGTATCATATGTATTATAAAGCACTTCCATGATCAATAAATAAATCACATGGACAGGTATTCAAGCCCTGCCACACATGCCACTCCCGCTGAACCCACCCTCAGGCATGCTGAGTGGGCCACTGAGTCTACCCTGGTGGCACACGCCTGCAATCCCAGTGCTTGGGAGGCTGGGACAGGAAGATCATTATGAGCCCAAGCTTCATAGTGAGACCCTGTACCAAATAAATAAATAAATTTAAATAATTTAGCAATTCCATACATGAAAATTTTGAATTTCTTTGGCAGATGCTGGCTGATTGATCTTAGCCTCACTGGACAAACTTATAAAAGAAAATAAGAAGCTCCAAGATTCAAATTGTCATTCCCAAACACAGATACGAAATTTTAAAATTTCTAAGTATGTCCTGAAACAAAATCTCCCCTCTTTTAGTCATAAGGCTGAGGTTGCAGAAACCCAAGTGCGGTCCCTCATAACTCGATTGGCTGAACTGCAACCTAAATTTAACACTCATCCTTAAAGAGTACCTGAAGGAAGGGGGGCGTGGGCACTGATCAGAAAAGAATCATAAATTGCGATACCATAAATTGGGATGGAGATTTGTAGGAAGATCCTGAGGAGTCTGAGGATATTGAGTTTCTAGATGCTAATGAGATTATTTTGCCAGAGGAAGAGATTTCTCCACTCTCTGTGGCAGAGGCATCAAAGTCCCAGCCCTCTTCATCATGTCTCCTAGTATATCTGGGGAAACTAATCCTGGGCTGACCAAGTAGGATAATACTGGAATTCCCCAGGATCCAGGCACACCACTCATTTTTGCCTCTAGGCCCACAACCAGGCTTAAATCACATAAGGCTTATGAGGATGAGGTACATAATATGATCCAGGAGGATATTGGCTATTCTCTCAAAGAATTCTTGAATTTTCTAACTCTTATTGTCAGAGGCCTAATGAGCAAGTGTGGGAATGGAATTTATGAGTGTAAGATAATGGCGTCAAAAACATAAACCTGGATCAGGGTGAGTTTGTTGATATGGACTTATTTAGCACAGATTCTGAATTTAATGCTGCAGCTGGCAGAGTAAAGAAAGGTGCTAATAATTTATTTGGCTGGTTGGCACAAGTAAGGCTTAAAAGATGGTTCACTGTGAATGAGTTGGAGATGTTTGATATTCCATGCCTTACTCTTGATAGGGGATCCAGAGGCTTAGGGGAGTGGATCTGTCACGTGCAAACCTACGGCACTAGATGATTAGTCATGGTGTTTCCCAAAGTGAAATACATAGGAAGCCTATAAGATTTTTACTAAATATATATAATCAAAAAAAATTAAGGATAAAAGAACAGGAACAATAGAAAAATAAACTGAAGTCTTTCACCCCAAAATAAGAATGTATTTGAATTACAAGAGATCCCTGTTTTTCAGTCTTGTCATGCCTTGCTAAAAGTTAATGGGAAGCAAAAACAATGATTGTAATAGTGCTTTTAATATGTTTTTAACATCTATAGTGTGTGTGTATGTTTAATTAAGTTAATCAGTAAATGTATTATGTTTTAATCTTAAATTTTGGGCACCATTTGAATATCTTGCTTTTGGTGCAAAAATGAATATAATAATAATTGTATATATAATTGTTATATTAATGTAAATCTGAATAAATGAAGACATACTGCCTTTTTATAAATCTGCTTGTAGAGATTATGGATTAAGGAAATGCATGTGGTTATCATTTTTTTAAATGTATTTTAGTACAGAGTTTACAGGATCTACAGGGCTTGCTGCATAGCTCAGACTCATAGTGATTTTCCTGTTTTCAGCCTCCCAAGCACTTGGATTACAGGTGGGCACCACCACGCCCAGTCTCAGTTGCTGTCTCAGAGCACTCTGGGTGTGGGGACAGCACTGCATGCCTGGGATGGAACCCTGGATGCTGCGTTCTGCCTAAGCAGTTACTTTAGTCCGCTGAGCTATCTGGTCAGCCCTTGAGCTATCTGGCCAGCCCTAAGGTTATTAAATTGACCAAGGGTGGATTGTGGTGGATTGACAACTAGTGCTCAGTTTATTACATCCAGCTGAACTGAACTAGTGTGGTGTTGGTATGGGAGGCCCACTGAAGATTGTGGCCAGCAGCATAAGAGGCAGAACTGGAGAAGAGGGGAAGGCTGTTGGTAGAAGCTGTTTAGAAGTTGTTAGGGAGCTGCTGGCTCTCTCGGGCTATTCTTCTGGAGGACCTTGTCATGCTGGCTTTCCTGATGAACTTGGATGTTCTTGTTAGAGGAAGAGCTTGGGACTTCATTGTCACTGAGACTGGCTATAGTTCACTTTGGAGGAGCTCTGGTCCTCACCTTGAGCATCACTTCCTGGGTCCAGAGTGGAGGATGGTACACAGCTCAGCCTCCTGCAAAAGCTTATCACATTGCCTTTCCTGATGAGATGTGAGAGGAGCTTGGGACCTCACTGTTGCTAAGGATAGCTATGGTACCTTTCAGGTGAGATTTGGTTCTTACCTTGAGCTTTGCTTCCTAGCGCCAGTTTGGATCCCTGAGTCTGCTAGCACAGACCTTTCACCCCACTGGCACAGACTTTCTAGCTTCTGCCATTGACCTTTGGGCCTTCTAAGGGCAGACCCATGAAACAAGCCTATGTGAGACATTGTCATAGACTCTCACCTTCCAGTTGGATTTGTGGAAGGCATGATTATGAGCTTTAGGTCTCCAGGTTGACTGATGCACAACATTATCATGGGATTTTGGCCATCATCTGGATTCTTTGGTCATTAATGTGTAGACAGATTTCCTGTACTCTCTCTTTGTATGTGATTCTTTTGGTGATTCATTATAAAATAATCTTGTAATTAAGTGTCCTGTACTGTATTCTCCTTGCAAAACCCCAAACTACAACACCAAGAAAGAGGCATCCTTGAAAATGCCTTAGGCTGGGCCAAGTATGGATTACACAAGTGAGTAATCCCAGCACTTGGGAAACTGAGGGAAGAGCATCATCATGAGTTTGAGGCCAGCCTGAGCTAGATAGTGAGTTCAAGGCCAGCCTGAACAATATAGTGAACCCATCTCAAACAAACAAACACACCGTAGGTTGGGATCTATATCTCTATGCAAGTTTATATTCTTGAGCCAGAAATATACCAGCTCTCTAAAGAACTGAAGACCAGCTTCATAATCAATACAGCTCAGTCCCCAAGTGAATTAAAGTGCAGTCTTTACTCAAAGTGTTTGCCAGAAAGAAGTAAAGTAATCCACTTTGGAGGAAAATATTATTGCACTGAATTTGAAATTATCTCTTAATTGCTCATGTATCTCTAATATCAAGCAAAAATAACCAGGCATATGAAAGATAGAAATTAAGTAAAAGATGAAGAGGGGAAACAGAACATAGAAAGAAATACATAGACAAAATTTATAGATATCATTGTTCTTGGGCCCAGACTAAAATTACTGTGATTATGTCCAAGAGTTTTGTATTTGATTAAATACAAAATAGAGGGCTGGAAATATACCTTAGTAATAGAGTACTTGCTTAGCATACATGAGGCCCTGGGTTTGATCCTTGGACTACAAATCAAGAAAGAGAGGGAGAGGGCAAGAGAAGAAAAAGAAAGGAGGAGATGGTAGAGGAGAGAATTTTAACAAAGAACTAGAAATTATAAAAAGAATAAAATATAAATTATAAAATTGAAAGACAACTGAGAGCTGTGGGTTATAACACCATAATAGAGCGTTGGCTTGCCATGTATAGGGCTCTGGATTTCCAGCACCACAAAAAATGAAATAAAAAGTAAAATAAAATTTAAAAAATAGAATACCTGAAATTGAGTTCAAAATACAGCTTAATGGCCAAACTGAAGAAGGACTACTAATTAATTATGCAAAATAGATTAGAAATATTCAACCTGAAAAAAAAAGAAATATTCAATGTGAAGAAAAGATGTGAAGTGATAGAAAATATAGAAAGAGTATAAGAAACATAAAACATGGTGAAAAACTCTATCATGGAACAACTTAGAGTCTCCTTTATAAACTGGGTATCAAGACATTTTATAAACACTGAGGTTTTGAAAATCTGTCTTATTTTAAAAAATTTTTATACTCTTTAAAATAAAAAAATACTGAAATTAAGACAGTATGGTCTTCCCGCCTGAGCTCCAGTCCCGAACCCATGTGCCATCCAGTCTGGCCCATGCCTGCCAGGTAAGGACCCTCAGCCCCCGTCCATCCTCAAACTCCTCAACTCCAGAGCTCCGACTCCACCCACAGTCCTGACCCACAGGGCCTAACAGCAGCCAGTGGCCCGAGCTCCGACTCGCAGCCAGGCACGATTGGAGGTGAACAAGCTTGGTGGATTCAGACCAAACTCCCTTGGGTACTAACAGCATAAATTCACCAAAGTGCAGAGATCACTGCCACACAAAATGATAATGATAAGGAGTGATGCAATCACAGGGCCCAAGCGGAATCAAATCAAATACAGGACACGCTACCATGGAAGAAAATGGGAATCATGCAGCCAAAACTTCTGAATCTGAGATAGACAGACAACTAGAGAAATGTATAGAGTAACTCAGATCAGAGGTAACATCTGAAATAAAAAAGAAATGTATGAATTAATAGAATTTGAAGTGGAAAATAAATTGCAAAAACATATAGAGGAAACCAGAACAGAAATAACCCCTAAAGAAAAAAAAGGCA
>PVKN010013561.1:0-19838 GCA_004027915.1 Capromys pilorides | reverse complement strand
GATGTGCCTGGCTGGGTCTGGCTGCTGTGCTCAGCTTCTTTTTGGTACAGCTTCTGGATGAGATTCTGCTGTGCTTCTCTGGCAAGATGCTCAGCTCTTGGGTTAGCTGGTAGGGTCTGACTCCCAGCCTCTCTGCAGGGAATTTTGCTGCAGGGCTCCGTAGCAGATGCAGGAGCTGGGTTCTGGGCGAGGAAGAAGCTCAAGTGGCAGGAGGGTTCAGGCTAGTGTACCTGCCAGTCAGGAGCTGTGTTCGCGGCCAGAGTTCTGGTGGAAGTGTGTGTGTTTGGGGTGGGGTGGGGGGGCAGGCTGAGAGGTCCCACCTGTGCACCCACTGGTTGGTCTGTAGGTTGGGGCTGCTGAGAGAGTGGCCTGAGTTGTGGAAGTGCAGGGGATCACAGGCCGAGAGGTCCTACCTGTGCACCTGCTGATGGGTCTGTTGGTCAGTAGCGGCTGCTGAGGGTGGGGGCTGAGTTCTGGTGGTGGTGCGGGAGCCTGAACGCGGAGCGGTCCTGCCTGCGCACCCTCTGGTTGCTCTGTGAGCGGATGAGGACTGCTATGTGCTGGGGCTGAGTTCCGGTGGAAGTGCAGGAGGCCGCAGGGCAAGAGGTCCTTCATGCGCACTGGTGTTTTCTCTTTTAAAGCCAATTTTATGATAGTATTTTTTGTTCATTAGTACATATATGTAGTACACAAGGTTTACATTCCCTGTGGGATGTTGGTACGTGCACACTATACTTTGTAGTTCCTTTCTAAAATCCTGTTTCCTTTCCGTCCCTTCCCTCCTGTCTTCATCACCTTCCGTTATTTTCTCTTACACATATTTGCAGTGCAAAATGTTTACAGTACTTATATGGAGTTAGTAAATGCTCATAACACATCCAATTCCCTTTTTTCATCCCTTTCTACTTCCCTTCCTGTCTCTTCCCTCTGTTGTCATCTACTTTGTCTTTGAGAAAAATCTATCTCCTGTTTCCTCCTAGTATCTGCCTTTGTTTTGCTCTCTACCTTTACTCTGGCTTTCTCGTGAAACAGATGCCATGTGATATTTAACCATGCATTTCATTTATTTCACTTCACATTATGATGTTGGGGCGCATCCATTTTCGTACAAATGTCTCCAGGTTGCCTTTCTTCATGGCAGAGTAGAACTCCATTGTGTATAAATATAACTTCTTTATCCGTCCGTCTGTTTTGATGGACATATAGGTTGCTTCCAAGATTTAGCTATTATGGATTGTGATGGTATAAATATGGTCATGCATGGTGTCACTGTAGCATGACATTAACTGTGTGAGGAAGATACCTGGAAAGAGAATAGCTGGATTAAAGGGAACTGCTGATTTCAATTTTTTCTGCATGCTGATTTCCATAGTGCTTGTATCATTTACATTCCCACCAGCAATACCAAAGAGCTCCGCCCCCCACCCCACCCCACAGCCTCTCTTGATATGGCTGTACTTTCTAGGGTAAGATTGAATCTTCGTGTTGTCCTGATTTGCAATTCTCTATTGGCCAGAGAGGTTTAGGCTTTCATCATGTGTTTATTGGCCGTTTGTGTTTTTTCTTCTGCACACTGTCTGTTCATTTCCCTTGCCCATTTTTGGGTTAGGTCTTTTATTTGAGGAATTCTAATTTCCCTGAGTTCTTTATATATTCTAGACATGAGTCCTCTTCCTGAGAAATCACAGCCTCTTCCATTCTGTAGGTTGTCTTCTCATCTGGTTATTTTGGTTGTTGCTGTGCTGAAGCATTTTAATTTAATACAATCCTATTTGTTGATTAGTACATGATGAGAAATGTGGGTCTATATTCAGTTTTCTGCAGGTGGATAGCCAGTTTTCCCAAAACCATTTATTAAAGAGACTATATTTTCACCAGTGGGTGACATTTTGGCCCCTTTGCCAAAGATCAAATAATTGAACGTGCTTATGGTTGTTTCTGCATCTTTTATGTTGTTCTTTTAATCCTGTCTGTGTTCTAGTACTATGCTGTTTTTATATTAATTAATTTTTAATTTTGTGGGGTTTTTTGAGACAGGCTCTTGCTAAGCCACGCAGTGAACTCACTATATAGCCCAGGTTGGCCTTGAACTCATAGTGGTCCTCTTGTCTCATCTGCCCATGTGTTGGGATAGTACCATACTCTTTTAGTCATAATAACTTTACTATATTACTTCAAGTCTAGGATGGTGATTCTTTCCACATTGCTCTTTTTTTATCCAAGATCACTTTGCTTTTCTAGGTCTCTTGGTTCCATATGCATGTTCAGATTTTTTTCTCCAGTTCTATAAGGAATGTTGCTGGAATTGTGACTGGGATTGTGTTAAATCTGTATATTAAATCTATCTATCTATCTATATATATAGATATATATATTCTTTTTAAAAAATGTTTTTGAGACAGAGTCTCACTATGCAGTTCAGGCTGGCCTTGAGCTGATTTTTGTAGCCCAGGCTGGTCTTGAACTTGCACCGATCATCCTGCCTCAGCCTCCCAGGTGCTGGGATTACAGGCAGGCACCACCACACCTGGATTATATGTATATTCTTGTGTGATTACTCTTACTAATATTTGGAGTACTGTGTTGAACAATAGTGGTGATAGAAAACATCCTTGTCTTTTTGTTGATTTTAAAGGAAAAGTTTTTAGTCCTCTCCAACTTTAAACGATGTTGGTAGTATGCCTGTCATATATAGCTTTTAGCAGATAGGGATAACATCCTTCTATACCTATCAGTGTTTTTATCATGAAAATATTTTTTTTATTTGGATTTTGTCAAAGGCTTTTCTGCATCTACTGAGAATACTAATGTGATTTTTTGCTATTATTTTTATTTATGTAATGTATTACATTTATTGATTTGTATACATTGAAACATCCTTGCATCCTTGTGAGGATGGATAAGATGAACCATACTTATTCAAAAGTTTTGAAAGTTTTGCTTAATCCTAATATTTCTTTGTTGATTTCTTGTCTAGTTGATCTATTTGTACAAGTGAAGGATTAAATCTTCCCAGTATAATTATGTTTGCATCTATCTGCATTTTTACATACTTGTTTTATTAAGTTGAATACACTATTGTTCGATGCATATATGTTAATAATTGATACTTCTTCCTGTTGGATTGTTTTCTTAACCTGTATGTAGTGACCTTCTTTGCCTCTTTAGATCAATTTTTTTAATTTATGTATTTAGTACCGGGTCTGCAGGGTCTCACTACACAAGTCAGATTGTAGTGACCCTCCTGTTTTCAGCCTCCCAAGCACTGGTATTACAAGTGTGTGCCACCATGCCTAGTCTCATTCGCCATCTCAGTACATACTGGGAGCAGGGCCAGCACGGCACACTGGGGATTGAACCTGGTCCAATAGCCTGCCTAAGGCTTGACTTTAATCCACTGAACTATCTGGCTGGCCCTGATCAGTTCTGACTTGAAGTCCGCATTGTCTGAATGTAAGGTAGCTACACTTGCTTTGTTTAGGATCCCTATTATATTGAATATAGTTTTCTTCCTATGCTTTAACTTTTAGTTTATGAGTTTTGGAGATGGGGGTAAAATATGTTTCTTGTAGATAGTATATAGTTGGATTTTGTTTCTTGGTTGATTCTGCCAGTCTGTATCTTGCAGCAGAATTGAGAATATTAACACTGAAAGTTATTACTGAAAGGAATTAACTTCTTCCTGCCGTTGCCTTATTTTCATTCTGACTCCCCATCTTTCTCTTCTATTTAGTTGCTCACCTTACCTGGTATATTCGTGGCATTATTTATATTTTTTGTTACTGGTAGCATCATTGTCTCTTCTTAGGGTATGTATCTATCTTAGTTTCTTTTCTCTTTTAAGTATGCTTTGCTGAGACAAAATACCCAACACTCCAAATTAAGGAAGAAAAGATTTATTTAGCTCACATTTTGTGGAGATTTCAGTCTGTAATCAGCTGGCTCCCAGGTTGACATGGTGAGGGGCAACCGTTCAAGGGGGCAGAAGACAGCAAAAGCACCAAGAGCCAGCGTGTACCTGGGGGAAAGCCTCTTTTCCTCTCTTATGTTGTAAGCAGGCTACTACTTCCCAGGGTGGATGTAGCACTCACAACATCCCCATGTTCTCCTCTTTTACAGAATGACAGTGTTTACAAACTAAGACCCTGGTCCCTGCTGCGGTAAACTTCTAAACTTCTCCAGTGGACTCAATATATGAATGATTACAGTATCCTTGAGAATTTTTTAGAGTGCTGGTTGGATGGTCATGCATTTCTTTAGGTGCTCTTTATCATAAAAGTATCTTATATCTTCATCAGATTTGAAAGACTATTTTGCAAGATGTCAGCTTACATTGGAAATTGTTTTATTTATGACTTAAAATACTTCAATCTAAAGTTGCCTGGCCTCTAAAATTTGTGTGAAGTCTGTTGCAATTCTAATAGATTTTCTTTTATAAGTGATTTCTTGATTTTTCTCTGACTGCTTTAAGATTCTGTTCTTCTGTTGAACTGCCAGAATTTTGAGTATGATATATTATGGGGAATTTCTTTTCTGGTCATTGCTATTTGGAGTTCTATATGCTATACTTATGTATATGCTAATTTTTAAATCTTATTTGGAAAGCTTTCAGCTATTATTTTAATCAACAGGCTTTTTAAAGTGATATGTGTGCTATCTTCTGATTTTCACTAGTTTCAGTTGATCTTAATCGTCTTTGAATCATCTAGGAGCTGTTGGACTCATTTTTGATGTTTTTCTTATTATTTTTGATGTCTCTCATTCATCTGTCATGGACAACAGTCCTGTCTTCTAATTAGGAGACTATCCTCACATTGGCTACTTTTACTGCCCATGATTTCAATGGAAGCTCAATATCCTTAATTTCTATTTGGAGCCTTTTATAGGCTATATCCTTTTCTATGCTGGTCAGGCATGCTTTACATCATTTTGTTTAGTTTTTTTTTCCTCCTCCTCCTCCTCATTTAGACTTGCTGATGTCTTTTTAATTGGCCAAGTACAAGGAGTATCAGTGTACAGCAATATAGGAATGTTGACTATCCATACATAAATCTACACACACATTTTCAATGGGGAGGGTAGTTGTCAATCTTTGAAGAGCCTATTAGCTTTTTTTTTCCTGCTAACCCCATTCTTTATTCTAATTCTCATCACGTATCCCTTCTTATTGTTGCTTTAGAATAATGAAACCACAGGGAAAATGATGATACTGGAAAGGCAAGGAGCCACGGGAGACACATTGAATGTGTTTTCTTTGGCATGCACTATTGCACAGAGGCAAAAAGCCCTGGTTCTGGAGCTCTTTCACTCTGGAGCATGAATATAAGTATTAAGTTGTCCTTTCACAGTTGTATGACCTTGGACACATTACTAAGTGTGTCTGTACTTTAGTTTCTTCACCTGTAGAAATGGAGTAATAATGTAGCTTTCTCAGAGGGTGACTGTAAAATGGGATGAGGTTGTACATTGTAACATTCAACAAGATGAGTGTAACATTGCAAGTGTTCAGTAAATGTGTGCCATAGGTTGTCCTGGTATAAAGGCTGTTATGCTTTCTGCATTCTTCTGACCTTCATCTGGTTATTTAATTCTTCTGTGCCTCAATTTTCATCATCGGAAAGATGAAGATAATAGGATTAGGTTTGTTATTTTGAAGATTAAATGAGTTCTGTATAAAATACTTTAAATCAAACAATTCTTTATAAGAAATGTATTAGAAATCCTATAATATCCTTTTGTCAGCAGAATTTTATGTTTCAATCTTTTTTTTAAATGGAGATCTTTAAATTATTCATTCTCAAAAGTGAGATATGGGGTAATAGAGCAATAGATAGAGAGCAAGAGGCACAGGGTTTAGTTCAGTACTGCTGTGAAGTACTTTATATGATACTGGGAGTCAGTTTTCTCATCTGTTAAATGTGGAGGAATGATTAAGTTGGTTAAGGGTAGATTTAGGTTTTGTATGGATTTGAAACATATAATAGGAGGATTTTCTTAGGGAAAGAAATATATGATGCATGCAAATTATTTATGTAAATGTACTTTTTTTCTTTTTGGTACTGTGAATCGAACTTAGGACTGTATGCTTGCCAGGCAGGTGCTTGTGCCACTGAGCTATATCTCCATCAATGTGTAGTTATTTAAATCCAACATTTCTAGTAATTGGAATTTAAGAGGTTCCCACAAAGTTTGCTGGATGAAGTGATTTAATACATCAAGGTTTAATGAGAAAAAATGAACATTCTACTTTTTACCAACAAAAGTTTCCAAACCTTCTGAAACTAGTGAATGTATTTTCATGTAAAGGAAAACTTGCCTTGTTAACATGAAGATTATCTTGGTAACAACTCATGATAGCAGCAAAAACTGACTTTAAAAATAAAATGTCCAGGGCTGGGGAGATAGCTCTATGGCACAAGTGCCAAGTGCCTGCTTGGCAAGTGCAAGGTCATGAGTTTGAATCCTGGTCCCACACACACACACACACACACACAAAAAAAAAAAAGTCAGCTTGAGATGGTGCATTCCTACATGAAGGCCAAGTCTGAAGGCACAACAGCAACCTGTGAGAATCTAGGTACTAGTTTAGAAGACTATATGCTTTGAGTTATGTGCTGTTCTGATGTTCTTTTATTTGTTGACTTACTGAGTCCTTACTAAGTAGTAAACCCAGGTATGGAATTATATTAAGTAAATTTATAATTTATAGTGAGGTTAAAAACAATCTCTGCACTGGTACAGTAGATAGAACATGGAGAATAGAGCAAAAAGAAAAAATTATTAGCAAAGAACTTGGAAAGTTTTTTTCAAGATTGATGTCCATAACTCAGTGCCTTTCAGAGGTTTGTTGGAGGTATATGAAGCAGAATTCTTGCTGTGTTTTAATTCAGTTTAGTGTCAACAGGAAGATAGAATTCACCCCCATAAATACAGACTATTACAGAAAAGTGCAGGACAGTACAAGCTGAAATCCCCTCCTGCGACCAGGGCACCTCTTCATGCATTCTTGCACTCAAACACGAACTTTTTCCACATGCATTTGTGGAGTGCTTACTATGCGTCAGGCCTGTAGCTAGCCGGAGAGATGAAGTGATGCACATGAAAGCCAGAATCTAAAGCTTGGCCAGGAAAAGGATTTTAACAAGTAATGTGAACGTGTTATGAATGTTACATAGGAAAAACATAGGCAGGGGCTGTATATAATGGGATGCTAACCTGGTCAAGGCCTCCAATGAAGAGAACTGTAAATCAAAGGAGGGCACTGTTGCTAGTTTCCAACAGGTTGATTGGCTTAGATCTCCCACACATTCGCAAATACAGTTTTGCCACCTCTGTGAATCGGGTATCTATTGAAATAAATGCTATGGAATTGGGAAAAGAAATATTCATTATTCCGTATAGTAAGTAAAATAAAGCAACCAATAATTTCTGGATGATAAGAATTTTTATTGGCAGTCCAAATTAAAATTCTGAATATCTGAGGTATAGGTCTGAAGACTGTTAGGCACTTGACTAATCATGGAGATAAGAGAATGGGCTTGATGGAGATAGGTTGAAGACAAGGGCACATCAAGAGGGGCCGTTGCTGCTTTCAGATGCTATCCAGGCAAGTCCAGGTCTATTGGAATTGGCTGCAATTAGAGTTACCAAGAAGAAGGACAAACTTGTTTCCATATACTCTGCCTGCAAAGTTGAAATGTTTATGGCCACGTTTTCCCATTCACTGCCTCCTCTGAGGAAATCATTCTGCTGGTGACTTCATTCTGTGCTGTACTCTTGCTCTAGAGCATGCTCTGTGTCATTTGGGCATTCCTTGTCTTGGATGAGCAGACCAAAAGTGGACACTTGCAGATGCCATTTTGTAATTTGGCCCGCCATTAGTGCAGAGGAGTTTAAAATGATGATCTGAGCCAATCAGATTCCTTCTTTTGGAAATTTGGCATTAGGAAACTAAGATATTAAGCCAGTTGGCAGCAAAGTCAGATTCTAAGAGGATGTCATGAACCATATGTTAACTAAAACTGAACAGATAAAGAGTAAAGGGGGAGGAAGCTGCTTGGAAGAGGAGCTGGGGCAATGCCCAGGAAGAAAGCTAAAATGTTAGGACTCTGGTATGTAGAGTTAACTTAAATTCTACTAGTATGTTTCCACTTCCAGTCTCTGCAGATCTTTGTAATAATTCCTTTCACCCAACTTAATCTTCTCCTGCTGATAATTTTCTGAAGTGTACCTCTTTTCAACCAGAAGATACTGACTAAAAACAACCCATGTCAAACACTTACAAAATATGTTACTCTGAGTGCTTGCTAGTAAGTGGATGTGAAAATAAGACATTCCAAAAAGAAAGAACTAGAATTCACTGGGGTGGAAAGCCCCACATAAAATATTCTTATAACCTAGGTTTCAAAAAGAAAGTGTGCTGTGCACAAACCTCAAGCTTTTTACAACCGATTTTTTTTTGTTCCTGGTTGGAGAACAGTGATCTTTAATGTGTTACTGAAGCTGCTGCTTCTCTCCAGGTTTACTATTAAGATGACTCACATAAGTCTATGCTATCAGCTGCCCAAAGGAAAGCTCTGAGACAAAGACTCGCCTCCTTTCTACCTACTGGCCTTATTCAGGCTTACTGCCAGCCAGCCCAGGCAATTCTTTTCTTGAGTTGATGGGCCAAAAAGATTTTTAAAAAGCAAAGACAAACACATTAAGGCTAAATTTCTTTAAAAGTTTCTAAGAATTAAGTAGTCAAGAAATAGATAGAGGAATGAGAGGAGCTGTGTGTCAGGAGCCAGGTTAGAGATCTCAGTGATTCACCTGTTTAAGCCTCCTGAGAGCTGGGATTACAGGCCTGCACCACCACACCCAGTCTCAGTTGCTGTCTCAGCATCCCCCGGGGACGGGGCTGGCACGGCAGTCCAGGTATCAAACCCCTGACCCCTGCACCTGCTTGCAGGTGTTTTGGTCCACTGAGCTATTTGACGGGCCCTCTCCATGGGGTCTTAAGAGAACTAGGCATTTGCCAGGAGGCCATGTCCTTCTGACAGCACAAACACATATCAGTGTTTTTATTTGACCCAATTTTTCAGATGTGATATGCCTTTATAGAAGCTCATCCTAATAGATTTGAAATTTTCTTCATCTTCATTCCTGTACCCCTGTTCCTCATCTCTGCTGAAGTCACTCTTTTTCTCTGTTCTCTCCTCCCCCTCCCTTTACCACGTCCCCTTCCCTCTCCCCACTTCTCCTCCTCCCCCTTTCCTCCTTTATTTTCTCATTTATTCTGGGCTCATCAAACCTTGAACCTATTTTCTATCTCTTGAGTGAAATAGTTCTCAAGATTTGCTCAGCACTTAGAAAATAAAGGAGGCATGCATTTCCCTCAACCAATAGGATTCATCTTTTCAGGTATGGTGAAGAAAAGAAAACGGCCCCCTGGGCAACAACACTAGGACTGCGGTTGTGCCGTTCTTGCATTGATGAGCAAGTGCTGTGTTTTTTCCATATATGCAGAACCTGTCACTTTGCATTTTCTATTTCACAGTGAAGACTTGAACACTTAGAGAGCCACGTGTTTGTGAGGAACTGCAAAGCCTAGCAATAAAGCCAGATAGGAAGATTCTCAAGTTATACTAGCATGGCTTTAGCTGTGATCTGAAATGGATTGCCAAGGACTTCTATATAAATGAATTGAATTGAATTTGTACCACAATTTTATATAATCTAGTCGCTACTCAAATATTCTTTATATATTTGGTACAGAGTCTCACTATGCAGCCTGGATTCCTAGTGATCCTCCTGTTTTTAGCCTCCCCAGTGCTGGGATTATAGGCATGTGCCATCATGCCTGGACTAGGTTGCCCAGAAGTGGCAAGCATGGATGTGGTACCCAGGATTGAACTCTGGTTCCTGTGCTTGCCTAAGCAGGCACTTAGTCCACTGAGCTATCTTGTTGGCCCACTATGCAAATATTCTTTAAACTTCATTTTTAGTACTTTATAGGGTTTTGGGAGAATTAAATGAAATGATAATGATGAAATGCTTGCAATAATGTCCCCCCTGTTATGACCACTCAATAAATGTTAGCTATTTTATTTTTTACCATTTCAATAATGTATTTTTCAATAAGAACTGAAATTGATTTGAATTTTCGTGTGTTAGATTCCCTGGTAGCATTTGTCTGACCGTTCCCTTTGACGTAAGTCCTCGAGTGCTTGGTAACCTGCAGGTTTTATCATTAAACACCTTCATTGCACTTGTTTTTGCGTAGTATGTCTTTTGCCTTATTAATCTTTGCACTCACAGTCTAAGGTAGAGAATGCAATGTCAGAGTGCTGTCGGAGAACTCAGGAGGGGCGGAGAGAAGGTGAGCGCCAAGACGGCATCTCTCCTTCCAGCCTCTCCCTGGGTGAAGCAGGATGGTGGCACGCGGCTTTGCGCATGTGTTCAGGTTGGCGCACTGCACGCTGACCTGTGTGCGTTGTGCACTTTTTGCATGTCCTGCTTTCAAATAATTCTTTTTGAGTTAAAGATACAACTTACTTTGTAAGTTTTTTTTTTTTTTTTTTTTTTAATTTAGTACAGGATCTACAGGTTCTCACTACACAGATCAGACTGGTAATGATTCTCCTGTTTTCAGCCTCCCAAGCACTGGGATTATAGGTGCCTGCCACCACACCCAGTCTCAGTGGCTGTCTCAGGATGCCCTGGGAGTGGAGCCGACATGGTAGACTGGTGATTGACCCTGGTAACTGCATCTGCCTAAGCAGGTGCTTTAGTCCACTGAGCTATCTGGCCGGCCCTCTGTAAACTTTTAAATAAAGAATTTCAGTTTTGCCACTTACTGAAAAGGATATTTTCCCATTTAAGGACTTGAATTTTGAAGTAGAACTCTTTGGAATACTTCAACAGCTGCATGGACTAGCCATAGCTAATGACTCCTGTTTTATTCTGGAAAAAACAGTTGTATTTTGTGATGTCAACAAAATCACTAAAGTTAATATACCCAATGTGTTTGTTACGGCTGAGAAAGAACCTAGCCCCATTAGAGATACTGCGCGGTTGGCTTCCATAACTGTAGGGCTCCACTGAAGGATCCTCGAGGCAGGAGAATGGGTAGAGGAAAGCCCATGCCAAAAGCCAGTGGGAGGGAGGCAGCACTGCTTGTTTGGGGTTTTTTAAAATTTGTTTTTAGCACTGTGTATTGAACCCAGGGCTTCCTGCCTACAAGGCAGGAGCTTCACCACTGAGCAACGTCACCAGTCCTTTTCATTTTATTTTGAAACAGCGTCTTGCTAAATTGCCCAGGCTGATTTTCAACTTGCAGTTATCCTGCCTTAGCCTCCAGAATACCTAGGGTTGCAAGTCCACTCCACTAAGCTAGGCTCTTGTCTTTACTCCTTCTGATGGCCTTCTTTTTATAGCAGCCTATTTGTAAGTTTGTGTTTACTATCAGACAGATGCCTTATTTGCTTCTGGGTTGTTCACAAACCCAAAAACCTTGACTACAGACTATTTATATTATTTTTTATAAGAGAATTTGCTTGAGAAAAGACCAAATATTGTTGCTTGAGTGTACATGAGCAAGATCACATTATCAGGTCTTAGATAAATGGTTTTGTCTTCTTAAGCTAACGGTGCTGCTAACGTAGGTTGACTTGTGCTTCCTCAGGCTATGGGCCCACTTTCTGCCTTCAGCTATGGTTCTTTGCTGTGATGCAGTGGCTTCTCACAGCCTCTGTGCAGGGCTTTGGCGACTTCATCGAGCCTCTATTTGAAAGTGAGGTGAGGTGAATTCCTAGGGCCCATGGATCCCCCAAACCATGGGCTGTGACCATGTCACCACCGCTTCTGAGTTTTCATAAGCAGTTTTGACAATGTTACACGATTACATGGCCTCTTAAATGTCCTTTGCTTTTTACCTTGTCACTTATATGATGGCCTGCTACCCTTTTTCCGTATTCTTATCCCTTTTGTTCATCTGCTTCTTTCCATACCGCCCATCCCACTTTCCATCACCTCCTACCTATAAAGCAGCCAAACCACAGTTCCTTGGCTTCATTGTTAAAAATTCTTCCCAAAATCTATCCAAATTATATCCTGATAGCAAAATAGAGCAGCTTAAGAATATTTTTGTAGTGAAAAGCCCAAAGATGACATATAAGCTTGGCCTTCTTGCTACCTGTAGTTTGTGCTCCTGTCTGCGAAAGTTTTGGGTAGATTTTGTCTAGACACAGTTCAGCCCTCTGTGTTTAGTGTTACCCACACAGAATCAGCTTGTTTTTTTCTCAAAGCAAGCATCT
Organism: Capromys pilorides; assembly: GCA_004027915.1. NCBI lineage: Eukaryota > Metazoa > Chordata > Mammalia > Rodentia > Capromyidae > Capromys > Capromys pilorides. The sequence goes on along the minus strand of PVKN010013561.1, from coordinate 7,542 downwards.
TTGAAGAGTGGTATGGAGATGTTAGGGGCATTCTCCTGGTTGAATACTTGCAGGCTATCTCTGGGCCTGTCCAAAAAAGAACCTAAACTATAGCCATATTCTGAAAGACCAAGACCATTTTCATTGTTGATTGCAAACCCAGTGAGGAGGCGCATTTCTATTGGGTGCCATTACATCATGTTTATCAGAGCCATGGAGTAGAGCGTCTCCTGTTGTAGTGTTCAGTAAGTCTTTGGTTCTTTGAATTCAGACGTGATAACGTTAAGAATTAGCTCAGCCATCGCATGGCATTGCATCAGTTCACCTTCCTGAGGCTTCTCAGCGTATCTTAGAGAATAAGATTAGGAACAAATTAGAAATATTCTAAAATTTAAGGAAGGTTTCAAACTTGAAAGCTAGTAGATATAAATTTACTTTTTAAATAGAAATATGAAATTGATTAAAAAATCTCTGTTTACCTGAACACTAAGTGTTTTCTTAGGACCTTAGTACTTTATTCCTGACTTAAATGAATGAAAGGTTGAGACTGGATTTTAAAATTATGAGACAGTGATTGTAAGCGATTTAAAAATATAAAATATTACTAAACTGAAGATCTTATTCTCTTTTTGAAAATAGCTTAGTCTTAGGACAGAGGATCTTAGCCTAGAGTCTGTGGTTGTCTTGCCTTGTACTTTTAATTTCCTAAGAACATGTGCAGGCATTTGGTACATGAGCAATCTTTCCTTTGACGGACAAGGATGCAGAGTGATTATCAAATTTCCAAGGTAATTTGATACTCCCAAAACTTTATAAATGACTAGATTATATTCAAGATAGTCTTTGTAAAATATGGCAGAACATTTTGTACATGTCAGGTGTTACATTAAATCTTTATATGCTTAGGTCATTTAATCCTTACTGCATTATTCCTCTGCTTTTCTGGGGAGTAAGTTCAATACCTTAGTCACATAGTTGGTGAGTGGTAGAACCGAGGCATCCTGTTTTTATTTACTCTATAGGACCTTTTTGAGCAGACAGCATTTGCCAAGAACATGAGTGTGTTCGGTCTTCGCTGTGATTTCCCCCTTCTGATCATAACTGCTTCCTAAGCACCCTCGCCTTCCCATGCTCAGGGAGCCTCTCTGCAGAGATAGCCTTCCAAGCAGAGCAGCAGCCCTCTCCAGACAGCTCACCCCAGTTTTTTTCCATTACGCTGCTAGGCAGCAGTAAGCAAAATTTTATCTTAACTGTCTTTCCTCAACTCAAGTCTGGCCACATGGCACAAATGAACAACCCATACATCTGGAGAGTCTCCAAGAACTCCATCCCAGCACTGAATGGACCTGGCCCCTCTCCAAAATTTTACTAACCTTTCACAAATTGTGATTCCAGACACGTTTATACCTTGGCCTCCAGGATAATGGAAGCCACAAAAGAGGCAGAAATTAAAATGTAAGTCCAGCTGGGCCCACACTGTGGACCAGCAATTGTGATGGAACCCAGAGCTCCTTGGGTCACCTGAGGGGAGCACATTGCACATCTGTGCTTTCTGCAGAAAGAGTAGCAAAGTCATCCAGAGCAGTTGCCTAGCTTTTTTCAGCTCACTGTAAATACAATGTGCTGCTTATCAACAGTGACCAAGATTTTAATAAGCAACGGAAAAAAATTTAAAAATGAGATAGAAAGAAGAGGTCAGAATTTTGGTGAACTTTGACATTCAGCTACCTCTGCTATTATTTAGGAGCCAAAGAACCTAAAATACATAACCATAGCTGTAGAGCAAGTAAGAGCAGGCGTGGCTGTTTTGCTAGAGGGAAGAAGGAAGAGTATTCAGACTCCCTCATTTACTCCAGATTCCGAAGAATGGGTAGCATTCACTCTGTTATCACAGAGGAAAAGAATCTCCACAGCAAAGGTGATACCTGACAGGTCATAGTGTGACAGAGTTGAAGGCATCATCCTGAGAAAAGAAGTAATATGGAGGGCCAAAGTGAGAATTATGGGTGACAGACAGGATCAAGTGCTGTGGGAATGGTTATCTAGCTGTCTCCTCACGTTCTCTTTTACTCCTTACAGACCCAGTGACTGATGAAAGCCACCCATTTGGTCTGATGTCATCTGTGTTTGCTGTGCCTCTGAATGAGCCGATTTCAGGGTCAACGATGGCAAACTTGTGAGACTTTGTTGGTTCAACACTGAGCACTCCAAACAAGTAGAAGCTTGTGGTATGTCAGGGGAAGACAGAGGTTTCTCCAGAAAAAGTGACCTTCCTGCCAGTCCACATTGCAGCTCCAGTGGCACCTAGACAAATTAAGCAAGAAAACTGGCATTTAGTCATGAAGTCTAACTGACCTGTTTCACTGAACATTTTTATACCTCAGTGCAAGGATATGGATACAAGTTATTTGCTTAGAGTACTTGTCATCTGCTTTATGGTTATGTTTGTACTTGGCTTCGTTCTCCCCAAGATTATAGGCTTCCTGATGACAGTTTTCTCCATCATTCTGTCCACAGGACAGTAGTTCTGGGGATGAACAAATGAATTTAAAAAGTCAGTATAGCCTGGTAAGCTCAAGGTCCCAAATTCTATCCCCAGTGAAGAAAAAAAAAGCCTGCACAGAAAACCTTCCAGTTGATGCGACAGGAACAGCAAATGCTCATCAGGTTAGTAAAATGTGGATTGCATTACTTGGGGGTCTTTAATATCTAGTTTACATAAGCTACGTTTGTGTTCTGCATGTCCACAGTACAGAGCACCACTGTGTTTTGGGACAGGAGAAAGTGTTTGGGCCCCAGTGGGTAACTCTTGTTTGGTCCTCTAGCTCATGATCCTTTGAGTGACTAACTCTGGCCTTTTGGGGTCTGAGGAGTATCTTATTTGTTTATTCTCAGCCCTGTCCTTGTTCTCATGTGCTAAAGGGCTCCTTCTGCAGGTGCAGTGGGTCAGGAGTCGGTATTCGATTCTCTGTGCCTCCAGAGAAACATGTTTCCCAGGACCGTGAGGCTTTGTTCAGACCCCTGTCCGTGTTTCCCAGGAGCACAAGGCTTTGCCCAGCCACAGTCCCTGACCTTGCAGAGGACTCCAGGAGCAGCAGGCTATCCTGTGTTTCCTTTGGGAACAAAATGAGCTAGGCCTGTGGAGTGTCTACACAGAAACCATGTGGGAGGAGCTGCATGTTGGGAACAGAAAGAGAAACTTATTTTGACACAAATAGAAACAATAAATCATCCACAGCTTTTTTCTTCTATCATTTGCCACAAAAGTAGTACTAACTAGTACTGACACTACAGCAAGTGTTGGTCTTGTTAGAAAATTCATTATTTTACAGGGCTGAAATCATCTGCCCTAGAAACAATATTACATCATCTGAAGGAAGCTATGGATAGCTGAAAGCAAAACTTCTTCAGAGAGGGTCTTGATGGAGCCTTGAATGCCATGCTGAGGAGGTGGATTTTTTTTTTCTATGAAGTACGTGGAATCTCTAATGTCTTGGAAGAAAGGGGACCCATGATTAGGTTTAGATTTTAGAAAGATGTTCTGGAGTTTGTGGCCCAGGGACTGGGCTTAGGAAATCAGGGTGGAAAGACTGGCTGTGGCCTGGGTGAGAGGTGCAGACGGTTCTCCAGGGCAGCGGCTGTGAGGATGAGCAGAAATGGAGGGTCTGTGCCATGGAGGACGTGTAGGCAGGCTGCAGGCCTTTGCTGCTCTACCTAGGTCAGAGGACAGACTGCAGCAGCAGCCCCGCGTGAGCCACAAGACACAGGTTAAAAAGAGCCCCCTCATCTTGAGCAGGCAGCGGGAGCCGGAGGACCATGGACTGCACCTCTTGGCATGCAGTGGTGAAGACGCAGCATGGTGGAGTTGACAGAGCTCACACCTGGGAAGGAGATGGGTCTGCAGCAATAATTCCTCAGCCTGTCCTGAACGATGGCTGTGCTTGGTGCTAGACAGGTGAAGAGTAGGATGCAGGCTCAGGAGGCTTGCTGGGCAGCTTAAAAAGACCAGCACTGAAACAAGTAGAGTGAGTGAAGAAGGGGTGTGCATGTGTGCGTGCGTGCGTGCACATGTGCACACGTGCACAAGCGCATGTGGTGCCAAGAGCTGAGCACTTGTTCCAGGCATAAAAGCTTTGGAACACAGAGTTTGGGAGCGAGGAGGACAGTGTGTGTGCAGTGTGGGGCGGGTCAGTCAGGAGACTGGACCCAGGCTTCTCATCATGCAAAGGATTTTGATTCTCTCTTCAGAAGGAAATGGGAGGGAAAAGCCAGGAAATGCCAGAAAAACTGCGCAAAGCAGGGACCTGACACAGGCTTCTCTGAGGATTCATTATTGAATCCCACTGCTTCAAGCATTTTTAGCATGAACTCCATTTAAGAGAGGTTTATTGAGGTTGGGGAGATAGTGCCATGGCACAAGCGTCTGACTGGCAAGTGCAAGGTTGTGAGTTTGAACCCTGGTCCTGCAAAAAAAAAAAAAAAAAAAAAAAAAAAAGAGAGAGAGAAAGGTTTACTGAGCACATTCTCCATGTTAGACTTTATGCAAAGAAGAGATATTAAAGCATGTGAGATCCCTGTAGGATGTTCGACCTTGTGCTTCATTAGAGAAGTTTATGCCAAGAACGCGCAGCTAAGCACTGGCTCTACCCTCTCCCACAGGTTGTTTCTAAGCCAGTTTCCCCACCTCCTATTCTTATATTCAGTATTTGACTCTTTAAATACAAAATCCTGTATCTTTTTTGGTTTCAGGTCATCCTCCCAGCCTGGTATTTCTTTCTGAATCTTGCCTCAGTCATCAGTTCACTAGCTCTCTCTTCCAACTTTCCATGTAGATCTGATGAACATGCCTTCTTTTCGTTAGTGTTAAACTAGTTTAAGGAATGGTGCTAGGTTCCCAGCATTGCCTTAGCCCTTGGCATGGCAGTGAGAAGGTCTTGCCAGGGACTGATTAGTCCGTGTACATTAGAGCGCCTGCCACATGGCATGTTGTCTAGAGATATCTTCCTATTTCAAGATAGACTTAAGTGCTAATTTATGGATGCTCACAACACCTGTGAATACCTGTATCACAGTATTTGTGATATTATAATTTAATTTTCGTATATATTTATTAGTAAAAGCCTAGCGTTTTACTCACCACCATATGATGGACATTCAATACATATTTCTTCAGTAGCCTTTTTTTTTTGCAGGGCAGATAATTTTTTGATGGTTCAAATATACAGTGTATTCCTGAAGATGGTCCCAGGTCTGCAGGCAGCTTAGGCACTGTTGAGTTAGGAACTGCCGCGAGCGCGCATTCCTGGGCCGGCTCTGGAGCCTTGTGCGCTTTGCTTGCTGGAGCACTTCCTGATATTTCACAGAAATTTTAGTCTCTTCAGTTTATCCCAGAAAGTCTATGAGTGATACACTGAAGTTAAGAAAAAAGAGATAGGTAACCCTTTAGCCATTTCACGGACACTCCATTAATGGACAGAAGATATCAAAACAGCCTCCAGTATACCAATAGAATTCTGATTAACCAGTACAACATCATGGAAGTCACAGTGCAATTCAGAAAACCAGCTGCCAAATTAAAAAAAAAATCTTTGTTGTTAATCATGTTGAGATATTTATAGCTTATCATTCTGTGCTAGAATGTTTCACTTCTTTCATTTGATTAAAATGTATATCACTGACACTTTTAAAATTTACTTTCACTAATTCCTCATTACTTTGATTTTTTTCTCACTGTTATCTGGGTTCCAGTTTGGCAAAAATACTTGGTTACTTTAGTGGGATTTTTCCATAACTCATTTCCTAGTTCTGTTCTGGATTTCACATAGATATGAGCCTACTCAACTCTCCCCCGTGGGAGGCAAGTATATTATTGGTTTATAAAAGCTTAAGTGGATGGGAAGGTTAAACTGTTAGCACACTTGCTCCGAGTTCCACCCCTTTCACTCAGTCTTCTGGTATGTTTGCAGAGCTGAGGCTTGAATGAGACCTCGATCTATAGCTTGAACTTTTAACCCAGCCTGTGCTCAGGGTTCGAAAGTATAGAATGTTATGCTGAAGCTGTCCTTAGAGGTTCTGCGGCTCAGAACATAACATGTGGATTTGTTTGGCTTGGCCATATTCGGGGCATGGTGAACCCCCTATTGAATGTTGTCCTCATCAATGAGATATTTAATTGGTAATAAAATGAGGTTGGCATGTAATTTTAGCTTCAACTATACCAACTAGCTATGTCATATAAGAATTTTTTTGGACATTACTAAGTGAGATCACTATGCTGGTTTTTTATTTTTATTTTTATTTTTTATTTTGTATACAGAATCTTGCTGTGCAGTTCAGGCTGATCTTGAACTCACCAGTAGCCCAGATTGCACCCAGATTCATAGTGATCCTCCTGCCTCAACTCTCCAAGTGCTGGGATTCCAGATGCAAGGGGACATGTCCAGTTCACTGTGCCATTGTTAAAGAAATGCATTTCACGCAAAAAGGGGCCTTGAGGCCCAGGTCCACTGTGTCCACTGAGTAGTAGCTAGGGAGCAACAGGATGTGGGCGCTACCTACCCAGGCCCACTCTGGAGTGGGGATGACACAAAAGCTCTTTGTGTTGACACTGAAAATTGCTACAGTAAAAAAGCAGAGAGAGCCCCAGAGGATGCACAATTTAAAGAGCGAGATAAAACCTAGATGTCAAGAAATAGGGAGGTAGACCTTCTGGGAGGGGCCCTCTAGGGCTGGAGGGGAAGGCAAAGGGGTTGGGAGGAGACCTGCGCATATGCTAACACCCCACGATGGGCGTTGTCGGTGTGTATCAAAAACATGGACTAAAATTTTTAATTAAAGTAACACGGATAGATAAAAGTAGCTTTCTGTTCTACAGACAATGACAACGTCTCGTGTGAAGATCTGAGCGTGTGCAGTGACGCCAGATTTAGAGAAGTCATTTTGCTGAAATCGAGAGGAACCTGCGTGTGCCTAAGTCACGCAGGAAGTAGTCACGCAGGAAGTAGAAGCACTGAGGGTCAGGGGACCCGCGACCCCACAAGGATCCCAAAGCGGGGAGACAGCCCTGGAGAAGATGAGCGGAAATGACGCGAAGTTCCTACAATCAACTGTGCAGATGCGAAGCCTAAGTTTCAGCGCCGCGCTTGGGGCCTGTGGCCACAAAGCCTGGGATGGAAAATGGAGCTTTTCTGCCTGCTCAGGGCCTCCCTCGCTGTCCCTGTCCCCTCCTGCAACATTTGAGTCCCCTAAGGCTTGGTTTGAGGACTCAGAGACTCGTGCCAGTGAGGGGGTGAGGCAGCGCTATTTTCACCTGAGCAGCTCCACGCCGCAGCCTTCGAGGAGTGAATCTACACACGTGTTTTTGTTTGCGGGGAGGAGTTATTTTGGTCTGTTTAGTGGAAATCCCAGAGAAGCTGAGATCTCTCAGATGTGCATGAAAAGCTGAGGGGCAAGGGTTTGGAGCCATGAATGAGATGAAAGAGAAAGCCAGGCCAGCGATGAAAGCCAGCCAGGACCGGTGACAGCCCAGGCTGATGCAGACTGGCGAAACCCAGCGGCTCTGCT
>PVKN010013560.1:0-19835 GCA_004027915.1 Capromys pilorides | reverse complement strand
TAGGTTCCGGACTATAGTTCAGGTGGGCTTGTGCAGGGAGATTGAAGAAAGTTTCAGAGATCCTTACCTGGCAGGTGTGCTGGTCAGACCAAACAGGGGATGGGCTACAGGCGCGGCGCGGGACAGGCGCAAAGAGCGCCCCGGACCAGCATCAGCTGTGGATGAGTTCCAGGCACGGCGCGGAACTGGCGTCAGCAGCAGATGAGCCCCAGGCGCGGCGCGGGACCAGCCTCAGTTGCGCATGAGTTCCAGGCGTGGCACGGGACCGGCGTCAGCTGTGCATGAGCCCCAGGCGTGGCGGCGTGGGACCGGCGCCAGGCGCGGCGCGGAACTCTGCTTTGCTTTTGATCTGTCTGTGTCTTTATAGATAAAGTGGTTTCTTTGAGGAAATGTGAAGTTGGGTCTTACTTAGTTTCATATTCTTGTTTTTTTCCCACCTACTCTGATGGCTTCTGATTTTTAATTGGTCTATTTAGATCACATCTGTTTAAGTGATTATTAATACATTGGATTAATATCTACTAGATGATACCATTCCTACAATTGCCCTTGTTCTTTGTTTCTTTCTTACATTTTTTGTTGTCTTTTTATGCTTTCTGTGACCCTTTATTTTTTTATGTATTTGGTACAGGGTCTCACTACACAGACTCATAGTGATCCTCATATTTTCAGCCTCCTCACTGCTGGGGTTACAGACGTGCACCATTATGCCTGGACTTGGTGGCTGGCTCAGTGCACCTGGGGGCAGGGCCTGCATAGCATGTGGTGCTGGGGATCGAACTCCTGAGCCTGCACTTGCCTAAGCAGGCACTCAGTCCACTGAGTTATCACACTGGCCCTGCTTCCTGTGATTTTAATTCAGCATTTTATCTGATTCTGCTTTCTCTTAGCTTACTACTTACGGCACTGAGATTTTGTTTTGGAGCTTGCAATATTTATTGAAAAATAACACCAGCCAGGGGCTGGTGAGATGGCTCAGTGGTCTAAAACGCCTGCTTAGGAAAGCTTAGGCAACTGCAGAGACCGCAGTTCAATCTCCGGCACCACATGCTGTGCCAGCCCCACCCCCAGGGTGGGCTGAGATGGCCATACTATAAAAAATAAAAAATCATAGAAAAATAACACCAGCCTACCCCCCAGGCAGCACAGCCTGTGCCCCCCCGGTGTTACAGAAACAGTCCCTGCCCCTTATGCCCCCCTGAACCTTTCCGCTTGTCCACGGGCAGCTATGGCTATTACTGCTGTTAACCTGCTACCTCAGTAAGAACATGGAAAGAAATTGATTTTATCTTCACGCACCGTTAAGGTTCTCACATAACTCCAAACCTACATAATCTTCCTTCTGAAGTTCTTGCGTGGCAAATCTGCCGGCCACAGGTTCTCCCGACTTTTGTTTTTCTGAGAAAAATTCCTGTCTGTTTCACTCTTGGAAGACAGTCTGGCTGGTGACACAGCACTAGGTGCACACTGCGATCCACCCTCCTGCCTGGCACTGTCCTCCAGGCCTACTCCGGCCGGCCCTTGCCCTCGCTCCTCAGGCCACATGCTTGCCAAGCTCCCTCTAGCGGCCTCCATGTCTCGGTCATCTGCGGTCTCGGTGAGTGGTGCCTCAGTTAGAGGTTCATGCTCATCCTATGTGGTGCTGTCTTAGCCTCCAACTCTGCCATGTGCTGCTTGTCATTAAATTTGAAAACTTCCCGGTCACCCCACGTCAAGTATTTCTTCCATTTCTCCCTCTCTTTTGCATACCAGAACTGGTCTAAATACACAGTGAAGTTTAAACTCTAAAGCTGTGTTTCTGTAGAAGACACACTGCCATTCGACTCTCCCTAAAAGCACACTTCCTTTGGAGCACACTTGCCCTGCCTTCTCTCCACTTTCTGAAACAGTGCAGGGTGTCCTTTCTCCTGCCTTCATGAGGTCAGAGCTCTGGTGTGTATCATTGCCCAGTGCTCCCCACTGGAAAGGCCCATGCTGAGAAACGGCGTGTTCTCAGGCACTGTGGGCGCTGGGCCTGGTGCGGTGTGATGATGTCGGGCTCCTCTCCAAAGTCAGGATGATCAGGAAAGGAAATATCTCGGATGCATGTGGGACATCGAGGTAGCCAGAACAATGCAACTAAGGGCGCTGGAGAAGAGGACCCAGGACAGCTTCAGGAAGCAGCAGGAGCACTGGGGCAGGTGGGCTCAGCACAGCAGGGAGTATTTTAAAGGATGTTGACTGGTTGACTGTTGCACATAGCCCTAGCGATGAAAACAAAGACCCCAAAGCAAAAATGTGTAGCACTTTATTTAGCTGAGCTCAGTGGCCTGCAACCTCCTGTGGGTCAGGAGGATGGAGCACCCACTGAGATGGAACAAAAAGTTTAAAAGAGGAGAAAACACAGCCCTGGGTGGGGGACTTAGGAGTTGTCTCTGATTGGAGCGGGGCACTTTACAAGATTTAGGAGTTTTTCCTGAGTCTGCAATTAGGTAGGATACTCTGGGCCTGGGTTAGGGAGGGGGAGGAGATGCTGCAGGGCCCTGGAGTTGCCCTTTGCTCTTGTATACCCAGTACCAGGCATGCCTGCAATTAGGGAGAACATTTGTGATCAGAGTCGGGGTTTATAGAGAGGACAAGATTTCATAATATACTCTCACTTAATACCCTTTTTTGTTAACCAGCCATTTACTTGAGAGAGAGTATAACAGTAACTGAGTTTACACTGGAAGCAGTACACTTCTAAAAGACCAGAACAACATGCATTCCAAGCATAGTTCCGGTGTTGCACGCTGCTATCATCTTGATCACCCAGAAGAAAAGCTTAATTACGCGGCATAGAATGCAGAGCTAGATTAGTATGATGAGCTGTAAGAGGCTTATACCAACAGCCTCCAACATTGCCAGTTTCACCGGTAACCCACTGCAATTATGGAACGTTGGACTATGTATACAACTACTTCCTCTTTGTACAAAGAGATGAAATATTTTTTGTTTTTTTTTCTTTTTTTCCTTCCCTACTAATATGGATTAGAAAATTTATCATGTCTACACCCTGTGCTCTGTATAACTACTATGAGGACAATAATATTCAATGTATCAATTATTATGAATGCACTAATATTGTGTTTTGAAACTATCATATTGTTATTTCTTATTAAAAATAAAAAAAATTTTAAAAAAAGATTTCATAATATAGCAATCACAAATAACAAAGTTTGTTACCGAGAAGGGTAGCAGAGTCAGCTTTCAACAAGGGAGAATACAAAGTTTTGGTCAAATAAAAGTAAGAACAGAGTTCGAACTAAACAAAGGCAAAGGCAGAGTTTGTCTTAGGGTAGGAGGGCTCATGTCAACTAGGGCAGGGGTGAAGTCAATTCTTGGTTTGAGCATTGGGATACCTGGAGTCCTATCTTGTCTCTAAAAGGTTTAGTGCATTCCTTGGTTTATGGTGGGGCAGGGTGAGCTAGAGGACAAGCAGCTCCTAAAGTAGTACAACATGGAGTCATTTAAGCTAGCTTATAACATTGATGACAATGTGTCTTTGCTGTAAGACTTTAAAAAAATTAAAACAATTCACTGCTTTTTGTGACCACACCCCAAGTTCCCATGCACAGTGGCTGTGCCTTCAGGAAATCTCTCTGTTCTCAGAGGTCCTGTTTTTTCTAGAAGTCTCCTTTTCTCTCTGCTTTTCCAAGATGTATCTAGCGCACCCCTGGCCCTGTGAAAAGCATTGTTATTATTTCTGTTCCTGCTTTCGATTTCTAGTTTTCTTTTTGCTCTAGAATCTCTATCTCTCAGTCTACGTTACTCTTTAGTTTTACGTTCTGTCCACTTCCCATTAGTGCTCTTGGCAGTCAGTCATAGACTTCTACATTTTCTACGTGACAATCCCACCATCTTTGCTACCTCTGGCTCTGGCGCTCTCTCTCTGGTAACAGTTAGCTGAGAGCTGAACAGGATCTAGTGCAAGGAACTGAGTCAGAGGAGCCTCAGGGCGAGGCTTTGTGACCACTGGGCTGGCTTTGGGCTGCACTCAAATGGTTTTGGAGTATGAGGCTGAACTCTCTCCTAGTGTCTTTGTTTTTGTCAACCTTCTTCTTGCCTTGGGGGTATCCCTGCAGATGCTGCCTCTAATGGGGTCTTAGACGTAGGGGTTTTGGGGTTGTGGTTCCCTGACACACTGCAGATTCATCCTCATGGGATGCAGAGGTGTGGGTGGAGAGTGGAGTTCTATAGTCCTTGGCTTACCCTGAGTGTTTCTGTCCTCCCCAGTTCAAAGTCTTCTGTGGTTATCCTGGGGCGACAGTTCCCTTTCAGGGCAGGTCTTGCTGGAAGAACAGCATGACCTAGTGTATTTAAAAAATGGCTCCTGACCTTGGGGCCCCAGTCCCCAGTTGCATGAGGTGTGCTCTCTGGGATCCACCTACAGTCTATCACCCTGAGCACCCTGAAGCCCGAGGAAGAGCCTGGCATGGACTCCAGCATGAGCCCTGGCTACCCGGGCATCAGCTCCAGAGGAAGAGAATGAAAAAGGAAAACAGATCCTTTCTGCAGCTGACAGTAGAACTGCCTTAGATGCTCACATTCTGAACACCCAGGGTCTTTCAAACCCTGCTGCTCATCATCTCAGTCCTCTTCTGATCACTTCAGGACTGGGATTGCCAGGTAACTGCCAGCCCTCTGTGCATCAATAATCCTGCCAGACTGGGTCTGAGGACCTAGTACTGGCTGGCTGAATGGTTCTGCTCAAGAAAGCCAAGGTGGTGATGCCCCGTGGAAGGCTCACAGCACAGCTTTCCTCATGGGATGTGCTCATTGCATCTCACCTGAACTTCTGCGGCCCTAAAACATTCCTGACTTTCTCCCCTTGCTTCTGTTAACTGCTTCGATAGACTCTCTCATTAGGACCGTGATGTGTCATTATACACTGTGGAGAAACACAGAGTGTGCATAAGGTTCCAAAGTCTCAAGGCTGTTTAAAATGTAAGACTGTGAACATGGAAAACACCAAAGTGAAAGTAATGCCATTTATTTGCCTACCCAAACTTGATTTTTATCCCCAGTATAAATTGTTTATTCATCCTTAAAGCTAAAGATTTTGGAATCATCTTGTACAGGCCTTTCTTGGATCCCACTCTGTCTATCTCACATCTCTCATCATTTATGTCTGTTTGTCCGTCCGTCTGTCTGTCTGTCCGTCAGTCCATCTATCTGTCTGTCTATCTATCTATCTATCTATCTATCTATCTATCTATCTATCTATCTATCTATCATCTATCTATCATATGTCCTGTATCTGTGTATCCACTCTGTGTCTTACATACTGTTTCCTATGTGTTCCCCACCACCTCTATGGAATCCACCCCATGATTTCAGTCCAGAGGATTAGCATGGAGGAATCTTGACCTTTTTCCATTTAGTTAAGGTTCTCTTCCAGTCTGGTTTTCACACCTCTCCACCTCCCCATTTCCTACACTGCCACTTGCATTTTGTTCCCTGACTTCCAGTGTGGGCTCCAGAGTAGCTCTCATGAGGAACTGTAATAAACTAGAAAACCTTACTAAAATAATAATAATAAAAAAAATGGCTCCTTCCCCTGTCCCCGCAGGGTCTCTTTCTCCTGTCTGCAGGGGAGAGCCTGGGCTCCTGGGGAGCGGACTCAGAAAGCAGGGCTGTTCTCCTAACGCTGGTTCCCTGCAGTTCTAAGCTCCAAGTTCCCCTTCTCCTAGCCCCTGCGGGCTTCTGCCTGCGGGCTTTGCCCCAGAGGTCTCACTGCCTGTCTGCCTGTGTCCTTTCCAGTTTTGGGGACAGCAGTGTGCTGTGTCCTGTAGTCACTGGCATCTGAGAAGAGCTGTCGATTTCCAATTTGTTTAAGTGTTCTTTTCTTTTTATGGAAACAAGAGCACTGACTTTGAAGCCCTTAGGTGCCAGCTGGGCTCAAAGGTCTCATTTTTATTGTCCACGAGGACATCCAGGGGACTAAGCACCACGCGTTGGGGACATTTATCTTCTGCATTTGAATTGCTTTGTTGCCTTTGCCAAAAAATCGATTGACTTTATAATCGTTTATCTATTTCTAGACTGTATTCCGTCCTATTGATCTTTTTGTCCATCTTTGTCTTTACATCTTAGTTAGTTTACTGCAAATTCTGAATTCCACCACTCTAAGTCCCAGGATTGTTCTCTACACAGTTTTTCTGGCCACTCTAGGTCCTTGAAATTTGCAAGCAGATTTTAGAGGTAGGTTATTGGTTTTTATGTTTTTTTAAATGCTACTGAGATACTACTGTGATTACATTGAGTCCTGAGGTTAATGCAGGGAAAATTGACTTCTTAAAAGATCCTTAGCTATTTAACCCAAAATATGCAATCTGCTGTCATTTAGATCTTGTTTATTTTCTCTCATTAACTTTTGCAGTTTTCAGGGTAGCTTTTGTCTATTTCTGGAAAATCTGTCCTTAAGGATTACATATTTTTGATGTTTATCTGCCTAGAGTTTGCTTCTAAGTTTTCATTCGTTGTATATAGATGCATGCTTTATTCTCTGCACACTGACTTGTTTCCTGAGACCTTGATAAATTCAATTCTTAATTCTAGTACATTTTTTTCATTGACACTGTAGGCCTTTTCATACTGAAAATCATGACATCTAGGAACCCAAGCAGTTTTTCTTCTTCCTGTCACTGTTTGCTCTTCATTTATTTCTGGTCTTTTTGATTCTTCTCCCCGAGTCTGGACTGTACTTTTTTTTTTTTTTTTCAGTACTGGGAATTGAACTCAGGACCTTGCCCTTGCCAGGCAGTGGACTATTCTTTGTGCAATGATAAATGAGTGCCCTGCCTGTACACTCTGTACCTCCTACTGCAGTACTTGGACTTGAGCGAGGCAAGATCCTCGCCCACAAAGTGGCTGTGATGCCACTGTGCCATGGGACTTTGGCACAGCTCACAAGCTCACCTGCGCTGGTGCTTTAGGCTCCTCTGCCCCTTGCAAATGGACGAAGGAGGGAGAAGGGGCTGTGCCTGCACGTCCACACATGCAGTATGTGGTGCCGTGGGCTGTGTCTCTCTGCAGGCCTGTCCCCAGGACTCAGGCCTCAGCACCCTGCAGAGGTGGCCTGTGGGCAGCGGCCCCTGCCAGGCAGGAGTCCTGTGGGCGTGGCCTGTGCCACATGGTCCTCTGGATCAGACAGGAGTGTCCACGCAGCCTGTGCCAGAGTCTCCTGGAGCCACGAGTTAGAGCTGGGGCCCCAGCCAGGCCCTTTGGGTCGGTGACTGGACCCACCTGAAGAGGAGAGCCTAGCAGGGGTCTTCAGGTCACTGGGGGGTATGGTGGAGGGTTCAGTGCTCCTTGGCCTCTGTGCAGTCGCGGCCCTCTCTGCTGCCCACTGCTGCCGTGGTATGGTTTCCCTAGACTTGGCACCACAGGGACTGGAGCCAAAGCTGGCACCAAAATAAACCTTTCCTCCTCACGAGGGGATCCCTCAGGCGTGGTGTAGTGGTGGAAAGTTGAGCTCTAGCAGTGAGGATGCGAGCCTGGCCCCGCTGCTGTGCTGTGTGGGACGCTAGAGGGTCGCAGAGAAAGAGGGGCAGCTGCACTCCCATCACTTCCATGGGGACTCAGTGCTGCGTGGTTGGCCTGGGCCAGCTGGACGCTGGGTGGTGAGCGCCCCGGGTGATGACACCAGACGTGTGGTGTCACGCTTTGCTGGAGGTGAAGGTTGTGCTTGATGCTCTGCTGCAAGGTGACAGGACACTTGAGTCTGGCCCTCTGGGACTCTCCCCGGGCATCCTCTTTGTGGGGTTCAGCCAGATTGAGTCTGTTCCATGGCTGTGACAGCCATGGCCATAGCAAAGTGTGCTGGGTGATGCAGAGAGAAGAGAGGTTCCCCCAGCTTGGAGCTTGTGTGACCAAGGTGGCTGGTGAGAACCTCCAGCTGAAGTATCCAGGGGTGGGAGGGACATGTCACAGCTCTCTCTTGGGAGCTAGGCAGGGTTCCACAAGAACTACTTTGGAGGCATGTCCTCACTGGCCTAGTGACCTTTACCACCTCCTACACCCCACCTGGGGACCCAGTTTCCAATATTTGGACTCTTGAGGACCCCCACAAACCACAGCCAAACCACAGCACCATCTGCCTCCCTGGCTGTGACACTCTCTGCAGCAATGACAGTGCTCCTGAGCCTGTGAGGACCTGGGAGAGTTGCACAACTGGGGCGTGGTCTAGGGATCCAATACCCCCACCTCAGACATTCTTGCCTAATTCCCACTTTCAGAAATTGTCTTCTTCTGTAGAGTTGGTAGCTTTCCCAACTGACGCTGTTTCTCTCCACTTGAGAGCATTCACATGCATTTCTGGTAGGGAAAATCTGTTTGCAATTAATTTTCTCAGTTGATTCATGTAAAGGTAGACACTGCCTTACCTTGATCTTCAGTGCATTCTTTCTTACATACTGATGTGGGCCTTGGCCTGTTTCTTCATGAAGACGCATTTTCAGCATTCCCTGGGCCCTGAAGATTCTGACCAGAAGTGCTGACCCTGACGAGCACCTCCCAGGCTGCTGAGGGTCTCTCGCCTGTTACTCCAGGATCCTTTTTGCTCTCGGTTGTTCAGATTTGTATTTCTCCTGCTTGTGTACCATGGAGCTTCTTGAATGTGTACTTACCACGTGGAGGATTTGGGGCCACTTTCACTAGTGTGCTTGCTGTCACTGCCCTGACTGCGGGCAGTTATCCAGGTCTTTCTTCCCCCACTGATCATTTTCCTGCTCCCCTTGGTAGAGCCCTAGGACTGTGGCCTCCCATTGGTCTTGTTCAGCCTGACCTCACATTATGAGGGGAATAAAAGCGCTCACACACAGCTTCTTAGGACCTGAGTGTGCGAGTCCCGTGCTGGTTCTCCATTTTTTTAAGGTGTTTAGGACAGGGTCTACAGGGCCTATAGGGTCTACAGGGTCTATAAGGTCTACAGGATGTACAGGGCCTATAGGGTCTATAGGGTCTACAGGATCTACAGGGCCTATAGGGTCTACAGGGTCTACAGGGCCTACATGGTCTATAGGGCTTACAGGGTCTATAGGGTCTAAAGGGCCTACAGGGTCTACAGGGCCTATAGGGTCTACAGGGTCTATAGGATCCACATGGCCTATAGGATCTATAGGGTCTACAGGGCCTACATAGTCTACAGGGCCTACAAGGTCTACAGGGTCTACAGGGCCTACATGGTCTATAGGGTCTACAGGGTCTACAGGACCTACAGGGTCTATAGGGTCTACAGGGTCTATAGGGTCTACAGGGCCTACAGGGCCTACAGGGTCTATAGGGTCTACAGGGTCTACAAAGTCTACAGGGCCTACATGATCTATAGTGTCTTGCTATGTAGATTGGACTTGTAGTAATCCTCCTGTTTTCAGCCTCCCAAGTGCTGGGATTAGGCATGCACCACCATGCCCAGTCTCAATTGCCATCTCAGTGCACCCCAGGGTCAGGCCGGGGATGTAACTCCAGCCGCGGTGCTCTGCCTAAGCAGATGCTTTAGTCTGCTGAGCTATCTGGCTGGCCTCCTTTGTTCTTATAGTGGCTTTGGCTCCAATGTATTTGCTTCCATTCTTAACATAACTCGACTTTCTACCCTTTGGCCTTTCAATTTTTTTCTGTGCTTTTCAGCTTACTCTTTTAGGAGGATTCTTGTTAGCAGAATAGAGTTGGATTTTACTAAATGCAGCCTTGCCTGCCTTTCACAGTTTTCATTCTCCACACTTTCGTCCTAATTGGTGCCACATCTGGATTTATAATTGCTCTCTTATGCTCTGTTCCCTCCTTAATCTTCTCTATTATTTCTCTCTCTGTTACTGTTTCACTCTGCACTGACTATTTTCTTCTTCAAAAACCTCTCTAACAATTTGGTTAAACTATAGAATTTCTTTATTCCTTGCTTAATCAAATTACAAGGCTGGTCAGGCTCCTCACCTTCTCTGTGAGGTGCCAACACTGGGCCCACTCACCCCGCCCAACTGCACAACTTCCTGGCTACGAATTCAACGTTTCTCTCTTCTCTAACACCACACGATAGTATTACTCTGTTTTCACACATTTGCTGTTTAAAGTTTCCTCCTTATTTGCCAATTTCTTTATGCTTCACTTCTTTTCTCTTTCCAGATCTCCTTTTGCAATCTCTGTCCCTCCATGCAAGAGAGATGCTTAATTCATTTTAAATGGTGCCAGCTGTGGCTAGGGTGGGCTTTCTGCAGTCTTTAGCTCATCCTGAGGATGAAAGATGTTAGTTCCAGTCGTAGATGTCTAAGCTTGCAGTTGTTCTGTCGCAGCGCGCTGACATGTGGCCTGCTGTGTCTATCCGCGCGCTGAGGCTGAGCCCGCCTCTGGCAAACCCTGGCCTCTGGGCTCATCATGCTCTTCCTCCCGGCTGCTCCGAGCCTCCTTGTGGTCTCTGGTGCCCTGGAATTCTGTTCAGAGTCAGTCTGCTTGGGATTGACCTTCTGGACTTAGCAGTGTCTTTAATTTTATTTTGGGGGAAAATTTATGTCATTATCTTTCAAAACGTTGCACTGCTCCCCTGTGTGTTGTTTTCCTCTTCTTTGGACCCCCAGAACTGCACGTTGAACCTCACATTTGGCCTTCCTGCCCCTAGACTTGTCTTAGTGGCCTCTTTGTCCTTCCTGATAGATTTTTGTATGACTTACTCTGAGCTAACGACAAATTCCTTTTCCTCTCTCTGTTTTCTTCTCTCTTCAGCTTTGTCTAGTCACATGTTAAATTTGTTTAATGATTTATTATTTCAAATGTTGCATTTTTCCCTTTAACAGTTACATTTGCTTCATTAAAATTTTTTTTTCTCATTGTTCAGCTTCATAAATTTCTCTGCTTCTTTTGTATTTAGGACAGAGTCTACAGGGTCTCACTACACAGATTGGACTTCTAGTGATTCTCCTGTTTTCAGCCTCCCAAGGGCTGGGATTATAGACCCGCACCACCACACCCAGTCTCACTCCTTGTCTCAGTGCACCCCGGGGGTGGAGCCGGCATGGCATACCAGGGATCGAACCCTGGCCGTAGCACTCTGCGTAAGTAGGTGCTTTAGTCCTGTGAGCTATCAGGCCAGCCCTTTTATAAAAATTTATTTATTTATTTATTTGGCACGGGGTCTCACTATGCAGCTCAGACTCATGATGATCCTCCTGTCTTAGCCTCCCTAATGCTGGGATTACAGGATTGTGCCACCACCCCTGGTTTCAGTGGCTGGTGTGGCATGCAGTATTGGGAATTGAACCTAGTCCTTGTGCTTGCCAGACAGGCGCTTAGAGTGCTGAGCTGTCTCCCAGCCCTCTCTTTGCTTCTTGAAGTGCACCTGGGCTTGGTCTTCCGTCCATTTTCTCGGTCACTGTGTTTTATTCCATCTCCTGCTGGCTGGTCCTGCTCCTGTCTGCCCTCTTGGTTCTTCACAGTGTGTAGCTCACTGTTCTGGAACCATCTGTCTGTGACATCCCTGTGGCTCTGGACAAGTCTCCCAGAGAGTAGTGCTGGTGTTTGTCTCTGGAGGCTTAGAGGGAGAAATGCCCAGAGGTCCTTCCCGACGGATGCTCTGTGTTGTAAGTTATAAGTTGGTGCCAAAAGAAACGATGAGAAGACCTGATGAATTCTGTTCAGAGGTCTCACTGAGATCTGTCTTTCTCAAAGTGAGCCCAGAACTCCCAGAGCATCTCAGCTTTATTTTGGGCTAGTGAACATGATCACGTGAGGACCACATTTTCTATTGACTTTCACCTTTTCTCTATCACTAGGTTCACATAAATGCTAATTAAAAACATTCCAAGCAACGGAGGAGACAACAAACAAGGAGCCATCGGGATAAGCTGTTACCTGCCTCCTTGAATCCCAGCTTCCAGAAATTCCCAGTAACAGACCACAGCTGTCCCTGGGCTTTATTTATTGCTCTCTGCTTCTTGAGTTGCTAATTTCTTATCTCTACAGCTCTGTGGGCACTTTTCCTGGGTGTGCAGCCTGTGTGGGTCTGGCCATCTGTCAGGAGTCTGGAGGGGCTTCCATGTGCCACCTTTGTCCAGCCCTGGAGTTCAAGTTCAAGTTCAAGTTCATCTCAAGGTCCCTGTGTGCTGTCCATCTGTCCCTCTCTCTTCTAGGTTTCCTTTTAGCTCTTGGATTTGATTTGTGTGTGTGTGTGTGTGTGTGTGTGTGTGCACCTGTGTTTGTGCATGCACTTGTGTGTGTATGTGCATGCACTTGTGTGTGTTACACCTCTGTGTGTGTGTGCATGCACTGTGTGTGTTACGCCTCTGTGCGTGCATGCACTTGTGCGTGTGTTATGCTTCTGTGTGTGTATGCGCATGCACTTGTGTGTGTTACACCTCGTGTATGTGCATGCACTGTGTGTTACATCTCTGTGTGTGTGCATGTGCATGCACTGTGTGTATTATGCCTCTGTATCTCTCTGTGTGTGTGTGTTCATGGGCACACTTCATACACTCACAAGTACCTTAGCTGGCTAGCTCATCTCCAGGAGGTGGTCATGTGTTTGCACTGTCAGGATGCGGGGCTGGTGGAGGCCATGACCCCAGGGTTAGCATCAGTGAGAGGGTGATGCCATCAGCTGAGGGCACATAGCTAAAGCCTTTAAGTAGGACAGGAGGAACAGAGGTGGCGGCATGCTCAGGGGCGGGCACGTGCCAGTCCTCACATGGAGGTCCTGGTGTACCCATGTGGGCACATAGGTAGCTGTTGTTGTGCACCTGAAACCCAGCTCTTGGCACCGAGTCCTGGTCTCTGGGTAACAGTGCCACATCTCAAGTCTTGGTGAGATTCCTAAGCATAGCCCATGGTGTCTCTTTAGCTGCCACCCCTCTATCAACCAGTTGCTGTGGACAATGGGTCAAGAACACAAGGTTTTAGTGCCACAGGCTACCTCAGGGCTTCCCTGTAGTTAAGTTGCATGATTAAAATATTGGAGACATCTGTCCCCAGTCTGTGCATGGCAGGGACATCCTATATCCTGTGACAATGTGAACAACCAGACCCCATGCTATCCTACACAGCATCCTATATCCTATGACATCCTACATCTTGTAACATCATGAATGAATTGCATCTCATAACATCCCATGCCCTATACCCATAGGACCCTATACCACAGCATGCTATACTCACAGCACCTGTACCCACAGCACCCTGTACCCACGGCACCCTACACACACAGCACCTGTACCCACAGCATCCTGTACCCACGGCATCCTACACACACAGCACCTGTACCCACAGCACCCAGTACCCACGGTACCCTACACACACAGCACCTGTACCCACAGCACCCTATACCCACGGTGCACTATGCCCAAGACATCTGTGATAATGTTCAGGCAGAACAGTCCCCTCTGGCCCAGTGCTGCCGTCTGTCTTCCTGGGCTCAGGTCAGAGCTCCTCTCTGTGGTTCTTTCTGTTTATAATATGCACGCACCAGATTTCTGGAATCAACCACAGAGGGCCAATGAAAATGCCCAATAAACTTGGAGCACTCCTTTGGTGGAGAGCACCATATGCAAGTGACTCACAGCTGCATGATGGGTCATTGCTCGGCACTTGGGTGGGGCAGAGCAGCAAGGCTGTGGTCCTGTAATCTCTGCTGTGTTTTGGGGCCACTGGGGCTGTAAACAGAGGGGTTGTGTGCTCCTGCCCGGGCATCCGGGTAACCGCCTGCGTACTATTTACGGTTCAGTGGCAGCTTCCCTTGCTAAATCATGCAAATGAGGTAGTGGGTTCGGCCCAGCCAGGAATGGAACGCTGGGGATCGCTTTGCAAACGATTTCTTTTTTATTTATCCCATATCCCCAAACATTTGGGTTGACGAGGCTCTAATGCAATTGCCCTGAATCTCTGGCTCGCAGTGCTGTGTTTATTGGGCCCATTTGAGCTGGCAAGGAGTTGGAGATGAGAAGGCGGGAGGGGTCTCCAGCTCTCCAGGGGCTCTGGGCTGCTGGGGTGGAAGACGGGCTGGACTGCGAAGGCCACAGGGAACCTTAAAGCAGTCTGGGCTCTTGAATAAACTTTCAAGCTTGCGCCAGGTCTGGCTCTGTGCTCTTCTCTCCAGCAGGGGGACAGTTTTCCTCCGGTTCTGTATGCATGATTGTGGGGTGAGGGTCCCTCTTGTATCCTCTGGGGTGCTGGCTGGTAAATAGCAGGAACTGGGCTCTCCTGGTCCTGTTGGAGGAGTCTGACCCTAGTGCTGAGTGCTGGAAGCCCCAGTCCAGGACGACCCACTTCCTGTTAGCAGCAGGACCTCTGGCTTCATGCTCGCTGGCTGAGGATGAGGCAGCTCTCAGGAGAGAACAGCAGCCAGCGGCGTTCGGGAGGAGCCAAAGATACGGGCGCCAGCCTTGGGCACAGCAAGGTGGAGACGCAGCAGGGGCCTGTGGACAAAGATGCCTGTCTCTCGTCCCTATGACAGAGAGACTCTTGATCTGTCCCTCCCCAAATGGGCCCACAATGAGAGTGTAAATGATTGTGGAAGCAAATGATCTGTGAAATGTCAGAATGGCCAAATAACAATAAAATACGTGTGATTAAATCCTCCACTGCCTACCACCCTACCCGGGGCTGTGCAGGAGGCTTTGCCTGCCACCTGTGTGTGTCCCTAGCATGTCATCTGTGAAGGTCCTGGACAGAAGCCAGCCTCCTTGGGTGCAGAGCGATGCTTCTTCTGCCTTGTTGGTGTGCATGGAACCATCTGTGATACAAAGCTAGTCCTGGGGAGGAAGTGGAGAGCATCCAAGGGCTCTGGGGTCACACTCGGTGGTCGTAGGGGCCTGGGGAGCAGTGAAGCCCTGCCGCAGGGCGAGGGCCCCTGGGAGTGTGTGGATGGGATAGACGAACTCTTTGCTTTATTTTCAAACCAAGAGACTAGAAGGAACAGGGCAGCTCTGGGAAGTCCCCAGTTGGGTGGTAGGGATGTCCCCTGCATGGGCCACCTCATTGATTATCCTGTGGCTTGCTCCAGCCAGAACCTCTCCCTGCTTCTCTGGATTGATGAATGGAAACCATGGCTGAATAACTGTGCCCAGCGCTCATGCCACCGAGGGACCCTGGTCCGCACACTGTCCCTCTCTATTATTTCTCTGTATAGCTTTTCCAGCTCACTGTTGAGGGAACTGGGTCCCTCGTCCTGCCATGTCTTTCACAGGCTGTGGGGCACTGCTTGTGATCGTGTCCTTCATGGTACCTCTTTGCACAGGGACGGTCTGTGTCCTTGTGTCCCCCCGGGGACAGGTGGTGTGTGCTGCCCTGCTTGGAAGACTGTCTAGGTGACCTGCTGAGTTGGAGTTTTAAGCGGGTGATACCCTGTTCTGCTTCTTGGTTCATTGTTGCCTGCCTAGAAAGCTCCAATGAGGAGCACCTTTCACTCTGGTCCTCACTGAGATCCAGTACCCCTAAGTGAGGCTTCCAGGTGGACAGAGGGACCTAAAGAGAGGCCTGGTGTCCCCTGCCCCCTCCCATCCTGCCCTGGGGCTGTGTTCGTAAGAATTGGTCTAAATTTGATCTTCATCAAGGAATTCTTCAATATCATGGCATCTCCCTCTTGAGAGAAGCCAAAGTAGCAAGCCATTATGCAGTCGGGCATGAAGCTGCTTGGCTCCCAGGAGGAAGTGACGTAAATATGGCCTGCTGAGGAGAAGCCCTGTGTTGGGTGCAGCAGTGGTGCTGTGTGGGAGACACTCACGTTCCCAAGCAGGTGCAGGCTGCAGGAAGGGAGGGGTGGACAGGACAGCACCATGTCCTGGGGCCAGTGCTCTTCCCAGGGTGTCGACATCTTTTTGAAGGTGGGGATTGTTGTGGTACTGACTGTGTGGAGTAGCTTTGGGTCAGAGGACTTGCCTTCCATGTGGCTCTGGCCCTCAGCCCCAACTTCTCCAGACAGTCAAGAGTTCTGCTACTCCAGCATCCATTCCATAGAGAGCTCGTGGGAGTAGTGCTCCTTTAACAGTTCCTGGAAATCATTTTTCAATAAAAGAGCAAAAAATGGTTCCATCTCAGTTCCTGCAGAGGAAAGGTGAGTGACAGAGGATCACCAGCTTGGATTTCAGGTCATGGGTCCCCAATCTATTGCAAGATGCATTTGGGAAACCTCAATTAATTGTCATCTATACCTCAGTGAGACAGAAAATTACCCAAATTGTCATCGCCTGCCACAGAGACTGGCCAAGATGAGTTTGTTCCTGAGACCATGTCTAGGAACTTCTTTTGTGAGGCAAAAGGAGAATGCTTTTTGTCAAACAACAAAGGCATGGGGAACACAAAACCTGATGGTTCCAGTCCTGTTCTTCCAGGTGAGTAGTTTGCAGTTCTTAAAAATCCACCAAATGAGATGCGTGTCCATTTCCTCCTGCACATACTCTCGTTTTCGATGTGTGCTGGGTCTGCTCTGTTCTCTGGGGAGCTTGGTGGGACTTCATCTTGGCTGAGACTTGACACAGACCAGGAGCTCTGGCCTTGCTGCTCTGGGGCCGTGTGTGTGTGTGGCTGACCCAAGTGGGGTCCTTGTCACCTCCCTGATTTCGCACCCTGGATGCTGGAGTTGCGAGGTTCTCACTTCTCCAGTGAGCTGCTTCTGGCTGGGTCTTGGACACTGTGGTTCCCTGTTGCTCCCCAGAGGCATGTTCTAGAGCAGAGTGTGGCACAGGCCCTGCACATGTGGATCTTGGACCAGTCCATTTGTAGACTCCAGACAGCACGAGAGAAGAGTTTCTTTACATTATTCTGGGGACAGCAGCCAAGGGGGTTATTGGCTTGGTTGAGCTTCAAGTTGGTCACCTGGGGATGACAGCAGTGAGGAGACAGTGTTGTGGGGGTGAGTTGGTGCCCATGTTAGGGACTTCATGGTGCCCTGGGTCTCATCACAGCTGGAATTTGGTTGAAAGCAGCTGCAGCGGGGATTCTGGTAAGTTTTCAGAGATGGATTCTTCCAGCTCACTGAGGCTTACTGCCTTCCAAAATGGGCCAATTTTGGTGGGCACTGCCCACAGAGTGAGAACAGGTTTTCTTGTGGTCAGGCCTCCTGAAGACGGGAAGACCGGGCTTCTCACTGTCCAGAGCTCTTTGTGAGTGCTGGTCAGCTGTGTGTGTTTTCCCATAACATTTCCCCCCTCAGTTTTGCCTTGGGTGTTCTGTGGGCAATGAGAAAGTGAGTTTTGTAGAAGTGGTGATTTCTGAGAAATGTGTTAGGTATGAACCCATTCAACCAACCAGACTAGGCATTCTGACTCAAGAAAAAGATTTATGGGAGGTAGGGGTAAGTGGGCTGGCTGTCTAGTGGACCAAGACAGCCCTAGACAAGGTAAATCACAGGGCTTTTAAGGGGTTTTGTGAGGAGGGTGCTTTTGGGTGGAACAGCTCAGGGACAGCTTATCTTGGCAGAGCTACCTGGTCTGTGGGGAACTTTTGATGTGAACAAAAGGTGAGTTTCTGTGTTTTTTTCCCCCAGGTCAAAGTCAGGTGGATCTGGGCCAAAAGGAAGTGAGCCTAGGAATGAGGGTGAAGGTCCCAACTAGTTTGAGGATCCTTACTTATCATTTTGGACTCTTGTTTGATAAGAAAGAGGGAGATGAAGTCATCTGGTTACTTCCTGCTGGCTGGATGTGGTGAGGGGTCCAAGTCTGGGAATCAGGAGGAGTCAGAGGAGGGTGTCGAGCTGTCTGCTGAATGGTCCCACTGAACTAGAGCCTGGTAGGAGTGGTCTGGGAGAAGCATTTGGTTAAAGTTTTGAGTTGTTAATCTGGTGGCAGTACTGCAGATGGGGAAAAAGAAGCAGGGGGCTGCCATGAGCATAATAGCAAGCCTTGCAAGGGGTCCTTCAAGGGCAGGGAGTCAAGGGAAGATGGAATTCCATGTGCCTTGTCCATCCCATCCCAGGGAGCTTCCTAGGGAGGTCCCAAGCCCTGTAGCTCCCAGGGTTGCCCCTAGGAGAGCTGTGCCTACCAGGATGCCAACATCGGTGGTCCATTTTATCCTATGGGATGTGGATGTATTCTTAAGAAGGGATCTTGAAACTTTGAGTCTGTGTATATGTTGAAATTAGGGACCACAGTCACTGGAATGCGCTGAGGTATAAGGGAAGGCAAGGAAAGACCGAGGTACCACACAGAAACAGCTGTGTGCCTGTTTTGTGTTGCTTGTCTGGAGGTGTGTTGAATGAAGTGAGTTTGGTGCAAGGGGGGCCAGTAGAGCTTCCCTGGGGACATTTAAGGTTGTGGGAAGAGGGGAGTTATAAAAGAGAGATATCAATGGCTAAAGGATTTTGAGAAGGTGGTGTGTGTGTGTGTGTTGTTAGATATGGCTGGGATGGCCATGAGATCAGGTCTTAGAATGAACACACACAGCCAACACTTGGTAAGGTTGGTAGTTTGGGTTAGAAGAATTCTTGGGAGTGAGGAGAGTTGACAGGAAGACAGGACACACCCATGTAGAAGCTAGTGCCAGGGGTCTCAGTTAGGACAAGAAGACTGAGGAGGCAGCAAGTGATGGACTTGAGTCCCCTCAGATATTTGGTGGCTATTGTGTGCTGGGAAATTCAGGGAGCACCTTAGTATGGCAATAACATGTGTGGTGCAAGTGGGACTGGAAGTGTCTCAGAACATGTGGTTGACAAGGGAAGAGGGAGGGAGGAGCTGACTGTGTATTGAGGTTAGATTTATAGGATGAGCACTGTGAGGAGAGAAGTGGGAGAGATGGAGATTTTGGATGAGATCTCTCCCTGTGAAAGATATGGAATAGGTTAGGTTTACAAGGAAATTATGAGTGAAGAACAGTGCAGTCAGCAGAGAATGGGCCTGTCTGAAGGTATCTTGTAAGTCGGCTATCAACACTCACTATGGAGACTATAGATGTAATATAGAGACTTTAGAACTCAGGAAGAATACTATATGTGGTGTTCATGTTAGCAAGAGAAGTTTATTACCTGAGATGCCCAGTGAGACTTGGATCTCTGATAAAGATATCTCAGTGTGGACCATGGACCCCAAGTTCTGTTGTTGGTCTTCAAAGGCAAGACTAAGCGGGTCAAGTATTGATGGATCAGGCTGTAGTGAGGTTTACTGTGAGGGCAGGGAAATAGATGCCTTACCTGTTTTCTGGCAGGCAGGGCAGCCACACTTCCGGTGGGCCTTGAATTGTAGATGGAAACAGGTCCCAGTAGTGGCTGCAGGTTGGGGCAGGTTCATGCCCAGTGTTCTTCGCTGCACTTGAACAGTCCAGGATGGGATCAGGTGGCAGCATTGTTCAGGACCTCGTTAAGGTACTACTTTAATGGGGATTCTGAGTGTCACAGCCAAGAGTTGACACTTGTGAATAGCTAATTTTGGTCTCTATTATGACCAGAAAGTCAGGGTAAGTAAATTTTCCTAGGGGTTTGAGAGCTGAGATTTGTCTTTTTAGCTTGGTGTAAAGATCAGGAACAGATTGGGATATATAAAATAAGCATTAATAACAGTTGTTTGTTCAGGAGAACCTGGGTCTATATTAGTACTTGATTATCAGAAGCTTATCTGAGTATCAAGCACCTTGAAATATAAAGTGTGACTAGAGAACTGTTATTTATTTATTTTTTTGTTAACCATGGACACTTTAGCAGCTAAAGTCCTGTAGAATGCTAACAGACAATAGTTATTCTTTTACAGCAAACATTTGACATCAGCAGCCATACATAGTAGCGTTGCATAACAGTCACAGCAGATGATGAAATCCTCATTTTGTTCAGGCATCTCCAAATGTAATGGCATACATGCAGGATATATATCACATAAATGTTTGTCAGAAAATTATCATTAGACTGATGACGT
>PVKN010013559.1:0-19829 GCA_004027915.1 Capromys pilorides | reverse complement strand
AGAATGGGCAAAGGGAGCTAGAGGAAACCGGGATGAAATTTCCTAGGGGTATAAGGTTTCTTTCTGAGGCAGTGAAAAGGTCCAAAACTGACCATAGTGTTGATATACTGAAAACCAACAAAGTACATAATATGAAACAAGGGAATTGTATGGCATATGAATTATAATTGAATACCACAACAGCTCACGCCCCCCAAAATAAAACCCAAACAAGCTGACCCTTCAGATTCCTACTTAAAGGCAATCAAGACAGGACAAAGAAAATTTCAGAGGTTGGCTGCCCTCCGTCCCACCACAGTACCTGCCAGGTAGATTCAGATACAATATGTTTCACATACAGGGGCTACAAGGGTAGTCGGTCATCTTTACCATCCCCAGCCACCAGTGAGGAGCAAGTGTCCTAAGGGGCTGCTGTGTGAAGATGCTGTTGAGGCATTAGGTGTGCAGTGAGGAAGCCAACCCCAGGCTTCTTGCCACTAAAGTGCTTGCAGCCACGGTCTCAGGCCTCTAATCCTTCACAGCAAGGTGCACTCGTAAAATGCAGGATGAGACAATAGAGAAAACAATCTGGATGGAAAAAGAACTACTGAAGTTGGATTAACAGCCATGCAAAAGCAACACAAAAATAACACCCAAGCTCTTTTTACAGAAATGTGCATTAAAGAAAGCCAGATGGGAATGTTTACAGAGCACCAGCCACAATGACTATTTCTTCAAACTCACAACACATTAAGTTATAGCATAATGGCAATGTGTTGCTAATTATTTCATTGCCCTGCCTGCTCATTGCCACCACAACGGGAAGAAGTCAGAGGACCATTTCCCATGGACATGAGGATCTAGCTCTGGTCACTTGCCCCCAACACCTTCTGGAAAGTGGCAGGGGCCCATCCGTCTCTTTTAACATAACACCAGTCTAGGTCTTCCATGAGCTAGCCTCCTTATGAAATGAAGTAAAGCTTATGAACATGTGATTTATGACACACAATCCTAAACTCTCCTTGGTCTGGAATCCGAATACTAATCCAACATTGTATCCCTGTCCTTCCTACTGAGTCCATTTCCCTGTGAGATTAGGAGAGACTTAAAAGTAGAAAAATAATCTCCAGGCTTTAATCCTCCCTAGCTGCCTCCTCAGGCACCTGAGACAGCAATATGTTGCCAGAGTTTTGACGCAACCCAAACTTCCCTGTCCTCGCCCTGACATAACCCATGTAAGAATCTAGCCATGATTTAGAAAATAGGGCCTAAGAGGGAAACATTATGCTTGCAAAAGCCTGCCTTTCATGTGGGGGGAGGGTAATACCGTTACTCTGTGGTTACGAGACACTGTGCAACTAGGTCACTTGACAGATCAGGTAAGGAATCTCTAGAGCAGCCTAAGGTGTCCCTGAGTGTATGATCAGCCCCATCGAATTAAGGAACATGTCTTCACAGGAAAAGAAAGAGCAAACACAGGTTTGGCATGTGGAAGAGAACCACAAAAAGAATTAGGAAAGCAGTCAGGCTCCACAAAGAAGCCAGGAGGCAAGGTGGTGTGAGTCAAGTCACAAAGCAACAGGAAGGAGAGCACACCAGTCTCACAAAGAGGGCCAGGAAGAAGGAAGAAGAGGGCCAAGAGCAAGATGGCAGTATTTGAGGTTGGAGCACTGAAGGTTTACGAAAAGCATCTGGACCAATCAAATACCCAACCCTGACCTTAGTTCAACACCAATACGGCAGTCCCCTGTGAGGTGTTGCAGAGGGTACTAGCCACCCTTCAGGGCCACATCACAGAGTAGTGGGACAGGTCCAAAGGTAAAAAGCCAGTTAGCTTTTTTCAGCTCCATCCCAAAGGGGGCAAGATTTCCTTCCCAAAGTGCACAGTCTAGTGCTACCACTTTCATTATCCAGGAAATCAGCAATATCAAGAACATCTAGCCCACTTCTGACCACTTACAAATAGGCAGAATCCCTCCACAAGCCAGGTTCCACCTACTGCCATTTGTGCTTCTAAAAGCAAGCCCTGGGCTTTTGTAAGTGTCAGACTGAATCAACAATGAAAACATGTTTGCAAAGATGAAACAGTTTGGACCTCATGAACTTTATGATGGCAAAAATCACATGTAGGAGCTGTCCCTGGGAAGGCATCGCCACACTCCCTTTGTCTGGCTTGGCCCCAGCACTATCAGCAAGGCGCTGATAGTGGGCCCCTTCAGGACACACTGCAAGTAGATTATTCCCAGTCCCGGAGGTGTGAGAAAAACACCATGGGAGATTAGTACAAAGCACACAAGTCCAAACTGCCGAAACGTGGCGAGGGCCATGTGCTCTGATGGATTCCAGATGAGGAAAAGGCCACGTGGAGAGCCTGAGAATCTGTACTGCAAATTTTCCGGTGGCTCGGAAGCAAGCAAACATCACTGGGTTGCTTGGTCTAAAGTTAGAAACAGACCAACTTTTTCTGTAAAAATTTCACATGGCGAAGTGTTAGGGCTATGTTCGCCAAGTGGGTCTCTGGCACAAGCTTTTCTTCTTTTTGTGTGTCTATCTGTGGCTTACAGTCCTTTCAAAATGCTTAGCTGGAAGGTCAGACAAGTACCTGCCAGCTGAGCAGGATTTGGCCGAAAGGCTTCAATCTGCTGATTCCTGGGTCTTTTCCAGCTCTGAATTCCTAACCAACAAGGATATTCAGCTCTGAATGTGCAGCTTGAATAGATGGTATTTCTTAGAACAAAGTCAGCAATGTATTAAATATTCCAGGTTAAAAAAAAAAAAACAGCTAATAATCCAACTCCTGCTTCGCAGGGCGTACATGGATGTAACCTTGTCACTTACTGCAAAGAAACCCACACTGGAGAATAAGAATATTCAAGAGTGCCAGTTTCTATTTTTGCTTTGTTTGTTCTTGAGATAGAATCTCTGTTATGTAGTCTGGGCTGGCCTGGAACTCATGGTCTGCCTCAGCCTACTAAGTGCTAAAATTACAGGCATGCACCCAGCCCATCTTCATTTGAAAGTCTTAGATCACTAATTGATGTTTCCCCTTCAAACATACACAAAAACAAGAAAAATAAACCCAAACCAAGAGGAAAGAAAGCATAGCAGAAAAAATTAATGAAATTGAAAATATAAAGATTATAGGAAAATGGGGCCGGCGAGATGATTCAGTGGTCTAAAGCGCCTGCTTAGGAAAGCTCAGGCAACTGCAGGGACTGTGGTTCGATCCCGGGCACCACATGCTGCGCCAGCCCCACCCCCAGGGCAGGCTGAGCCAGCCATGAAATAAGAAAATAAAGAAACAAACAAACAAACAAACAAATAAATAAAATAAAATAAAACTTAAAAAAAAAGATTATAGGAAAAGAAAACTACCTTGAAAAGATTAATGATGAACCAGCAAAATGACAAAAAAAAAAAAAAAAAAGACACAGATGGTCAATATTAGGAAAAGCAGATCCCACAGGCACCAAAAGAGAATGCTACAAACAACTCTGCACAAATAAATGTGACAAATTGCAAATGAACAGGTCAATTCCTATATCAACACAAGTTATCCGAAATCACGTAATATGAAACAGGCAATCTGAATAGAGACAAACCTCTAACAAATCCTTAGCAAATACAACTCAGCAATGTAGGAAAAAGCAGATACCATGAGTAAGTAGGAATGATGCCAGGTATGTGAAGCCAGTTTAATATTCAAAAAATTAATCAGTCTGATCTACTATATAAACAGACTAAGGAAAAATCACACAATTATCTTAATTAAAACAAAAAAATATTTACCTAAAGTGAACATCCGTTCTCTAGATTAAAAGACAAAAAAATAGCCCAGCATGGTGATGCACACACACCTGTAATTCCACCACTCATGAAGCTGAGGCAGGAAGATCACAATGAGTCTGAGGCCAGCCCCTAGGCTGAGTCCAAGCCCAGCCTCAACTATTGAGACCCTATCTCAAAGAAAAAAAAAAGACAGAAAAGCAGAAGAGAGGGGCACTTCCTCAACTTGATAAAGGATATCCACAAAAATACCTACAGTTAACAAAGTATTATTCAGTGGTACAACACTGAATGACTTCCCCTTAAGATGAGTAACAAAGCAAATCTGGCTGCTATCATGGCTGCTATTCAACAGAATAACAAAGGTACAGCCAGCTCTGTAAGGCACAGACAGGTTAAGAATTTGCTTAAAGGACACAAAAAGTAGTGGAGTCAAGATTCAAATCCAAGCAGCTACAGACCAAAACCAAGCAATTTTATGTATTTTGGGGTTCTTTTTGTTTTGGTTTTGGTTTGAGACAGCATCTTGTTATGTATCCCAAAACGGCCTTGAACTCACTAACATATGGAGCCCAGGCTGGCTGTGACCTCACAGAAATTCTCCTGCTTCAACCTCCTGAATGCTGGTGTTACATGCATGTGCCACCATGCCCAGTAACAGTGATTTCAATCAAGACATTGCGTTGTCTTCTTCTGGTATACATGCTACAAGAATAAACCATCTGTATACATCAAAGCAGCAATGTATTCATAGCAGGATTACAGTTGGGTTTCCCTTTTATATTGTCCTTTCCCATGTACGTAGTCTGGAGCAGTTTTTAAAAATGACAGAAAATTACTGTATATGAAAAAAGAAAAATGTACAAACTACTACTTGAACAACTTCTGCCACCTCTTAAACTAACGCCAGATTATGTTTTTTGGGGAAAAAAAATCACTGGGACCCGCAAGATTGCTCAGCAGTCTAAAGCACTTGTTTAGGCAAGCTTAGGCAACCGCAGAGACCATGGTCGGATCCCTGGCACCACATGCTGTGCCAACTCCACCTCCCAGGGCAGACTGAGCTGGCCATAATACAAAAAAAAAAAAAAAAAAACAGAAAAAAAGAATCACAGGAACTCCACTAAACATTCACAAAATGTTTTTTTTTTTAATTCCTATCACATTCTTGAACCTCATATCAAAGGGAGTTCAAGGGAAGCTCTTTCCTCTAATACCTAGGCCACCTTCTCCAAATAAGAAAAATAGCATGCAGAAGCAAACTTTCGCACAGAAAGGCCCATGACTGTCTCTCTCAAAATCTTAGAACCCAGCCACTTAGCTTCAGCATTACACTGCCTGAAGATTCAATGTTTTGCTTTGTATTTTAGGGAAGGGTCTACATGGTGTTCAGGGTCTCACTACTAGATCAGACTTGTAGTGATATATCTGTTTACAGCCTCCCAAGACCTGGGATTACAGGTGTGTGCCACCACACCCAGTCTCAATTGCTGTCTCAGCTGCCTCAGGGGCAGGGCTGGCACTGCAAGCCTGGGGAAGATTCAATGTTAAATCCCACTTGTGAGAACTCTGTCTCTACCTCCCAAAGCATGATCCAAGGCACCAGTCCTGAAGATACTGTTAAGCAAAGGGCTCTTTGTGGAACCCAAACACTATATTGATCAAGATGCTCTAAGGCTGGCTGAGAGACCTAGAAAAGGTCAGGGGCATGTCACAGCCTTCTTATGATTTGCAGTGTTGCAAGAGAAAATTTCATATTAATAGTAATCTCAAGCCAAGCATGCTACCACATGCCTATAATCCCAACACTCGGGAGGTTGAAGCAGGTGGATCGCTATGAATTTGAGGCCAGCATCATCTATAAAGTGAGCTCAAAGCCAACCTCAACTGCATGGTGAAACCTTCTATCAAAAAATAGTATCTTCAAAATTGCTCAAGAGTTTCACTGGGGGGCTGGCAAGACAGCTCAGCAGACTAAAGTGCCTGTTTAGGCAAGCTTAAGCAAGCACAGGGACCACAGTTGGGTCCCCGGCACCACAGGCTGCACCAACCCTGCCCTCAGGGCTGATTGAGCTGGTCATCCAGGCAGGGGGGCATGTGCCTATAATCCCAACACTGGGGAAGTCGAAAACAGGAGGATTACTGAGTCTGAGCTGCATAGTGAGATCCTGCAACAACCAAATACATGTTTCAAAAAACTAACAAAAATAGTCTCAGTGGAAAAATTTCATTCTAGGGAAGAAGGCAGTTATGCAATGCAAACATCTAATTGGTACCTTAAAAATCCAAGAATCCTTTAAAAATTTTCTTTAACAACTTAGGACGGCCCTTTAAATAACATGGACTAGTCTTCAAATCACAAGCCAACCCATTATTTTCTACTTTTCCTGCTGCCAGTAGAACTTTCCAAATCTTTTAGTAAGTTAAATTCACACCTCTTTAGAACTAAGCATCTATCCACTGGCACAATTTCAAAGTACCTGGTCCTAAGTATTGCAATTAGTGCTAAGTATTTTATGTATCATTTGACATTCTTCCAAACATTTTATTGTGCATTCCACCCCCACAGCACAGTGTGTGGGATCCTGCTATCATAGGCACCTTCATGCACAGGGGAGGAAAGAAGGTGCCTGTTAAACTACCCAGAGTCAGGTCGACCCAAGAACAAACCATGCCGCTGGCTTTTCTCTGCTCCTTTTTCAGTTTGGGACTTAGCGCCTAACTGCATCTGATCACTAGCAGTGTCACTTCCTCAGTGGCCCCTTTGGGAATACAGATGACAGTATCCATTTAATGAGATCCAGGTCCACCACACCTTAGGGCTTCAAAGTTGTTTTTCCTGGGGTCTGGACAAATGCCTAGCTATAAGGGTTTAAAATGGCATTTGTGCATGGTTTGCATACTTGGTTTGCAGATTCAATTGAGGAGGTTTCCCAATTTTTCAAAAGAACTGAGCCTGTAATTAAACTACCATGAAATGGTGGTTAGAGCCACAGTACACACCAGCAGGCTTGGGTTACAACTGCAGCGAAATGGTGGATTAAAACAGCTGGAATCACACTGATTCCATAAAGGCAACTTGATATAGCTTTATGGAACATGTTTTTAAACAGACACCGAACCACAGCGCAATATGTGTTTTTGTTTTTGAAACCAGGTCTTGCTGCTATGTTGCCCAGGCTGGCCTTCAATTCATGACTCCACTGCCTCAGCCTCCTGTGTTCTAAGTGTACGCCACTATGCCAATAATTTTATAACCAATCCTCACCTGTGAAGGGTTCGTCCAACCAACTTAGTATAACCACACTGGTCATAATTCAAATTACAAAGCCCATTAATTCTAAATCTTCGAGATACTCAATCCAAGCTAAACGCTTTCATTTTTCAAAGCTCTCAAAAACCATAGCACTTGAGAGTTCATCTCCTAGGGAGACAGTTACAGCCTGTGACTGCCAACCCAATAAGCCATCACAATTATACACAAAGGGGGTGGATGAGAAGTCCAAATCACTAAATCTTCCACTGCCAAAATCAAACCGGCTTTGTCTCAAAACACACCAGACAAATTGTCTACTGGTTATTCGATGAGAAAGCACTCTGCTTAATGGCTTGGCCAGGGCTTCAGATTACTTGAAAAAGCATTCTCCCCCATTAGGAGCTGTGCACACGTAGCTCATGGGGTCAGTTTCTTCCCCAGCCCAGCCCTCCCCAAGCACGTGAAACAAGAGAGAACTACCTAATGAGAACAAGGAGCGGCTTAAGAGAAATGACAAACTAACTCCACCAATTTGCTGACTTTCCTTAAACTCCAGCAGTTTAAAGAAAAGGGTATGTATAATGTAGGCACTACTTGCTAAATAGAACCATTATGGTTTATACAATTTTTTTTTAACTGTAAGCCCACAAAACAAATTCCCAGCACTGGGAGATTATTCAGCCTGGAGTCATCTGGAAGGCGATCAGTGCAATTAAGTATCTTCTGCAGAGTTCGGGAAGGGAGCTTAATAAAGGAAAAGCTCACCACAAAGCACAAGGGCATGCCAGAGGAAGGCAGGCCCGACCGGACCTGGGACCTCCCCAGCAGTCCATAAAACACTTTCAAACACAATTAGGGTATGTGGAGAAACCAGCGTGGAAAAAAACACACAGAGAAGTCTCCTGCACACACAAAGCTATTCAATTCTGAGCCCAGGTGCCTCCTGGCTACTCACAATGTCAAGGGACTCAGGCACATGTGGGGTGGGAGGTTGGGCAAGGGAAAGCAGGGCAGAAAGGGATAAAGGGATTGCACAAGTTTATAGACTGTATCCAAGGGCTACCTGGGCCCCACGGGGGGGGGGGGGGGGGGGGGGGCTCTAAAATGAGAAAAGTGACAGGGATTAAGGCTCTCCCCAAGTGGTAAGGCTGTGGCCCAGAAACTGAACCCAGGAAAAAGATGAGCAGTGGATTTAACAGCATATAGCACATAGAAACAGCAGAATGGAACGAACGGTGGTTGAGACAGGTGGGTGTGCTGCAAGATTTCTGTCACAAGTTTGTGCTGCTGTTGTTCTTGTGGGTTGTTCTGGGTTTTTGTTCTTTTTTTCTGTCTTGAGATAGTTTCACAATGTAGTTTAGGCTGGCCTTGAACTAACTTTGTAGCCCATGCTGGCCTGATCCTTCTGCCTCAGCCTCCTGTGTGCTGGGATGGCGTGTGTGTACCACAGGTTTTTGTTCTTAACGAGGAATTTAAGGGTGGTTCTCATGGTTAATCACCATCAGATTACAGGAAGCAGGATGATTAAAAATGCACACACCAGGAGCCCACCTCCTCAAGGCTGTGACACACTCAATCTCCAACTGGCCCCAACCTTGCTGTTCCTCCTCCCAGGCATCAGCCCGCTGACACTCCATTGTTACTCCCACACTGGCACTTGTGTTTCTTTATGCCAATGTGGGAGAGAGTGGAAGGGAAGAGGAAGGATGCTGATGGAGGAAGGAGGGCAAAAAGGCTTTCTGCTCTTGAATAAGAAAAACGCCAAATGCAATCCCAACTGGATTTTTTTAGGTTTTATACTTTAGAAAGTTATTTAAAACACAAAGGAAGGGCCAGCCCAATAGCTCAGTGGACTAAAGCACCTGCTTAGGCAGAAGCAGGGACCAGGATTCGATCCCCAAACTGCTATACCAGCCCCACCCCTGGGGTGTGTTGAGACGGTGACTGAGACTGGGCGTAATGGTACGTTCCTGTAATCCCAGCAATTGGGAGGCTGAAAACAGGAGAATCACTGAGTCTAATCCATGTAGTAAGACCCTATAGACCCTATACTAAATACATAAATAAAACACACAAAGGTATGCTTCTACTAGAGAACAGCTCACCAAGTATAGAGAAGGAATGCTTATTGCATGGACCAAATGTTCTGAAAATCAGGGAGGACAGGTAGGAAGTATTGGTTCACCCCTGGCTCCTAAAATGCTGGGAGCTGGGGCCCATTTTTCCTTTTTCATTTATGTGTGTAACAGACTTCTAAAAAAGACACAGGAAATTTTGCTGACCATTTGTCATCCAGAATACTTAACTGCCTTGTTAGAACTTAAAACAGAGGCATGATTGCCATTTTGGCCAGTCAAGCCTGAGAAAGTAGCTGTTCTGGGCATTAAGATGCTTAGCAGTTAAGTTACTTTGCTTTCTTGGAAATTTTTGTTCATACTTACTAGAGGCCAGTAGTACCACCCCAGATGGGACAACCAAAAATGTTTCTGAAGCATAAATAATTGAAAAGCAAGATAAATGATGGACAATAAGAAACAAAGATCTTTTGCAAATGGGAAGGGATGGAGAGGCAGAAGGAGAGAGGTGGGAAAGGGAGCAGGGGGGAGGGAAGGGGAGAGGAAAGGAAGTAAAAAGAACTCCCTACATGAACATACCAAGCTCTCTGATGAATGCAATGATTATGTACTGCAAGTGTGCTAATAAAAACAAAAATTTACAAGAAAGAAAAATATCTTTAGAAATTGCCAAACGTCCTCTACAAAGTAGGGAAGAGAGGAATAAAGCACCCTTCTGAGAATTACTACCTGAAACTAAGAAGCAGCAAAGTCACTGACAAATAAATATGGCCTTGAATTCCAGCTCTAGCAGTTAGAGATTGAAACACAAAATGGCCCCATTTATCCATTTCTGTTGTTGTTTTCTTGGTAATAATATTCTGGGTTTACACTAAGCAACACCCCTAATTCTTTTTTTTGTCCTTGTTTTTTGGGGTTGGGTTTGGTTTGGAGACAGGCTTTTACTAAATCATTTCCCAGGCTGGATACAGATTTTTTATCCCCTGGCCTCAGCCTCCCAGAGTGCTGGGATCACAGAGATTACAGGCATGGGCCCCTGTGTCCACTTTCATTTATCTTTAAAATGGGGGAGAACAAAATGGACCAGAGCTGTTACGAGGATTACCTAAAATCCCTTGTTCTGAGTACCCTTAGGGCAATGCTTAGCCCCAGGAGCAATTATGAAACAGCAATTACGAAACAGCAATTACTCCAACGAAGAGGAACACATAAAACACAGAACAAGCATTCTGAGTTCTTTCCCTTGGGCATCGGATGCAAATGTGGGGTCCAAGGACTACTAAAGGGCCAGGAGTCGGGAGGAAACCTGGGTGGCAATAACATACGCCATTACTTTCAGTACCTGAAACGTAGCATTTTCTTAATTTTGGTACCAAAATCCGCATATTATCAACTACTCTATGCCACTATCACTAAAGAAATCAGACTTTTCATATCACATGCATTATATCTCAAATACTGATTTTATTGTGCTCTACTCTGAAATATTAAGTTATTAGCCCTACCCTGCATGTTGTTACAGGAGCACATGTACTATGCCACACATTTGGGGTGTTCGCATTTTGGTTGTTTATGTATTTGGTACGAGATCTACAGAGTCTACAGGGTCTCACTACGTAGATCAGACTCGTAGTGATCCTGCTGTTTTCAGGCTCCCAAGTGCTGGGATTACAGGCACGCACCACTACGCCTGGTCTTGGTGGCCAGCTCAGCGTGCCTGGGGGTGGAGCCGGTGCGGAGATCAAACCCTGGTCCCTACACTTGCCTAATCAGGCACTTTAGTCTGCTGAGCTATTTGGCCAGCCCTTTTGGAGTGTTCCCACTTTTTTTGTTCTTTTGTTGTTGTTGTTGTTCACATTTTGAAAACTGTACTAAGTAACTTGAGAAAGCAATCTATAGGCTGCCCCAACAAGGTTCACAGGAATGGCACAAAAGAATCCCTACAGCAAATCATTTTTGCTAAATCCACATTTTGCAAACAACTTTATGTTCTTAATTTAGCAAAAAAGATTTTTTATGAAATTATGTCCTAAACATGAGTGATATAAGTCAGTTTGCCTTCCTCAACAAATCCTGGTATAAATTAGGTCCATTTCGTCAGCATTTATCAGCCACCAACCATGTGTCTAGGAAACAAACTTCAAAGATATGCCCCAACCAAGAAGCTGACACAGAAAGCAGGATTGTTAGAGTTGACAGGCCAGCTGCAGGCGACACTCTCTGTTCTGAAGAGCAGAGGGATGATGACACCTCACTGATGTCTGCACATCTAGCACCTTACCTGCCCTCCAAAGCCAGGACCAAGCATGTCCGTCCGCCGCCCACCTGGAAGAGATGCTTGAACTATAGAAGCATCTTTATTCTTAGCCTCAGACTGAATAATTTCATGTTCACACACATACGATCCCAGTACCTGGGAGGCTGAAGCAGGAGGAGGATCTTTGCAAGTTCAAGACCAGCATGAGCTACAAAATGAGCTCAAGGCCAGCCTGAATGGCACAGTGAGACCCTATGTCAGAGACCAAAAAACCAAAAAAAAAAAAAAAAAACCTCACAATGTTTTCTGGGCTCAAGTGTCCTCACAGTCTAATATTTCACCTAAAAGATGGGCAAAGAAGAATTTTTGAAAACAAGAAAAAGATTATTTGGGTTCTTTCTTCTGCCATATCACTGAATAGCACCAGCAGACCCAACTCTATCATTGTTCTCGAGGTACTAGTGGCTGCTGGATACCAGCTAGTTTGCCTTGCTAACTGAGCTCTATGCAATCGCAACAATAACATAACTAAGTGGTTCAAGTTTACTGTAATTCCACTAAAATCACATCATGGAACTGCAGCATTAGGAAGGATTACTAACAAATGGGAAAAAAACATGAATCCAGGCTCCACAGGCATTTGACTCACTCTTGAGTCACATCCAATACTCACACGCCAAGAGTAAAGCCTTTTGACTCATTATCATCAATTAAAATAAATGTTTTTGAAGACCTCACACGTGGATTTCTCACTAAGTATCCCTTATTAAAAAGGAGAAAAGAATTTTAAAAAATCCCCATCTAGTCAGATGCCCTTATTGTCTAAATAGGGATTCAAGGAGGGTGACAAGCTTCACTCCAAATGAAGTGTCAGGTATGAAAATACAGTAAGAATCACAACATTTTGGTCCGGCCTCAAGATCTGACACAGATGCACACATACACACATGCCACCATGCAATGCTTTTTTTCTAGAATGTTCTTCACTCTGTCATCACCCTGCTTTCTTATCTTGATTAAGACCGAGAATTAAAATATCAACAGCTAGTGTTTGACTGTTCCCTCTTAAGGGACTTTTATACTGTTTTACACATACGCACACACCACTTTATCCTCAATCTTTTGTAACTCACTTTCTTCACACAACTACATTTAAGTGTCACATCTCCACAATGCCAACTTAGAACCTGCAAAGGGGCCAGGAATTCCAGTTCAGGAGTCTAAATTGGATTCCTCCCTTCCAAACTGCATGTTCATGGATCTGTCTGCCTCTCTCACAAGTGGCAACTCAAAAGCGGGGAAATTTCTTGCTTTTTCTTTGCAGATAAAGAAGGGTATTCCCCACTTGCACAGTGGCAGGACCGAAGCAGCCCCTGTGAGCCATCATTTCAGACTACATTTCAAAGAGTCATCCAGGCTCTGGGCAAGGATAGAAGAAAGTGCCAGAATATTCAGGCCCTATGCTGAATAAACATAGGTGAATGTTTCCATGCTCACAGTAGCAGGGACACTTGCCAGACTCACCCATACTGGCCAGTGACCTCGAACCACTCATAATTTCTTGTCACCACAAAACTGAGTGCTAAACCTCCATTCACTGACCATCCAGTCAGAAAGCTAGCAGGATAATTCCCAGCAAAGCCTAGTGTTCTCACCCTGCTTGCGCTCTACCATGTGAACACTACCCTATCTCCATATTCTGCCCAATAGTGCCCTTTTCCTCCCCAGCCACCTAAAATGTGAAAACTACAAGATGTATTGCTGCTTAACAGCCCTAGGAACTTACAGTCAGTTCCTTAACAGTAAAAGCTTTATGACAGGTAGTTCCTTTCCTTTCATTCATTTATTTGGAGGTGAGGAGTGTAGGGAAGATAAGACTCAGAAAGGCTGACAAGGTAGTCGTGGTGGCACACACCTGTAATCCCAGCGCTCGGGAGGCTGAGGCAGAAGGATCGGTGCAAGTTGGAGACCAGCCTGGGCTACAAAAGTGAGCTCAAGGCCAGCCTGAACTGCACAGCTAGACCCTGTCTCAAAAAGACAAAAAGAAAGGCTGACAGATAAACTCAAGGTTAAAAATAAAACCAATCAGAAAAAGCAGGGCTCCCTCAACAGTTGTCCTGGTTCATGCCTGTAATCCCAGCACTTGGCATGCTGAGGCAAGAGGATCCACATGAGTTCGTAGCTCACCTGGGCTACCTAGGGAGCTCAAGACATGCCTGAGCTGCATAGCCAAGTCCTGGCACAAAAAAAAGTAAAGAAAAAAGAAAAGAAAACGCAGTGCTCAAACTTACATACTACTCTCCATTGTCAGGCTTTTTATGTAAATCATGTGCCCTAAAACAGCCTTTAGATTTAGGGGTAAAATGCAAAGTAAGAAATTCAACAAGAAAGTTAATGTCAAAATCAGTAACAGAGGCCAGGGATATAGCTCAGTGGCACAATGTGGGGTCCTGAGTTCGATTGCCAGTACAGAAAAAAAAAGGCCAGTAACAAACAAGCGAGGGGGTATGGCAGTGCACCTCTGTAATCCTAACACACAGGAGGCTGAGGCAGGAGGATCTGCATGGGTTTGAGGCCAGCCTGGTCTACAAAGTGAGTTCAAGGCGAGCCAGAACTGTGGAGTCAAACTTAGTCTCAGACAAACACAGGGCCTGTAAGATGGCTCAGGGGTCTAAAGCAGCTGCTTAGGCAAGCTTATGCAACTGCAGGGACCACGGTTTGATCCCCAGCACCACATGCTGCACCAGCCCCACCCCCAGTATATATATTAAAAAAAAAAAAAAAAGACAAACACAGAAGAAAACACAGTAATAGAGAGGTGGATGTGACAGTTCACACCTAGAATCCCATCACTAGGGAGGCTGAGGCAGGAGGATCGCCAGCCAGGCACTGGGGCCGTAGTGACTTCAAGGCTGGCCTGAGCTGTACAGTGAGACCCTGCCACAAAACACCAGAAAAAGGGAAAGAAAACCTGCTGCGTCTAACTGGGGAGAACAGTGAAAACACAAGTTGTGGGCGTGGGCCACACACTGCAAGTGCACATTCAAGTTCGCAAGTCACAGGTTTAAAGGCCACCAAAAAAAAAAAGAAAAAAGAAAGGCAGTCCCTGCTGCTTCCTGCCCGCGTGCGAGAGGCGCGCCCAAAGAACAGAAGCCTATAAATCACCCCGCCCCTGCGAAGTGTCCGTGCACTCAGTTCCGACTTTCCCAACCTATTCTGCCGTGGCCGGCTTCGTCTTTCAAGCCTCCCTGATTCAAAGAGTTGTAATTCCCGCGCCCAGACCTTATACCTTCCTACCCTCAATAATAATAATCGCTTCCTTTTCCCGTCCCCCGTCCCTTTCCGGGGGCACAGCCTCCTACGCAGTGGCTAAGAGCCCCGCAAGCCTGGGGCGCCAAGGTCCCCCGCCAGCCCAAGCGCTCCACTAAGGGGAAACCCCCGGTCCAGCAGGGAAATTTCTCTGTTCGCACGCACGGAAAAGGTGGCTCTGGTGGCCCCGAAGCGTGCGCGGGTCGCGCCCGGTCCGCTCCACCACGCTACGGCACCGCAGCCACACGGCAGGAGCCGCCCGCGCCCGGCAGCCCAAAAGGAAGCCCAGGGCGGGGCTCCGAAAGCTCGAGCCCGCGTGGAGCGCGGGTGGGCGGGCCGGGCCCCGAGCGGCAACGCGGCCGACGCACACCCGACTCAGCCCCTGCAAGGCCCCGCACTGCGGCCGGGACGGCGCCGGGCGCGAACGGGCGCAGCGCGAGCTGAAGCGCGGCCTCCGCCTGGCCGCCAGTGCACGAGGCCCCGAGGCGCGCTCGGAGCGGCAGCCCGGGAGCCGCCCGCATTGTTCAGCCCGCCGACCGCCACCCCCACCCCTATCCCGGCCCCTGCCCTGGCCCCGGCCCTGGCTATGTCCTCAGCCCGCCCGCTGGGCAGCGGGCACGGCTGGGGCAGGTGGCGATCGGCGCCCTCACCTTTGGCGCTGAGCGTGAAGTCGAGCGTGCTGTGCCGTGCTGCTGCCATAGTGAGGCGAGGCCCTGTGCCATGCCTGGGGGAGGCGGCCGCGGAGACGGGGGGCCGCGCGGCGTGTCAGGCTGCGGCCGACGGGGAGGGCGCTGCGCCGGGGGAGGCCAGGAGTAGGAGGTAGGCGGGGCCGCGAGGAACGACCGGGGCTCGGGGGCGGGGACTGCCCGCCTCCGGGAGGGAGGAAGCGGGGACGCCTCCAGCCCCGAACTTGGAGCGCCGGGTGTGAGGCCTCACTAATGGTGGAAACGTGGGCGCTGTGCTCCCTGGCGTGCGTCACCAATGGCCGCGCCCTGCGCCGAGGCTCTGGCTGGCACTCCCTCCATCCCTTAGGTCGCCTTCCGTTGACACTGCGCAGCGCGATTTCCGGGGGGGCCACCCCAAGTAGTTCCCCACACCTTCCCCCAAGCGAAGACCCCTGTTATTTTCGGACCAAGTCAAAGAAATTAAATGCAAGGCACCACACTTGTGACCGAAAAAGTAGAGCTTGCCTCGTTCCTTCGCTGAAACCCAATAGGATTATTATTGCCTTTATTATCTGCAAGGGTTCGCTTTCCGTTTGAAGATACAATAGAAAGCTCTTGAGGATTGAAGTAATCTAAATTCCCAAGACAGATACCAAGGGAGGACAAGGAAGTACTGTAAGAGGATAACACTTGCTACATTTGCGCTGGGAAATTGCAGATTCGGGCGCTCCTCGGGCAGGACTCCATTGCGTGGTGGCTCCAGGCGCAACGAAGGACCTTAAGGTGGGCTAGTTTCTAACATTGATCAAGGTTGCAACTGGTATTCAACAAGATGAGGCCAGAGAAAGCCAAAGGGTCTGTGGACTAACACACAGAGAGACCCTACTGGACTGACGATATTTCTGGGCAGATGCCTGTATCGTTCTCTAGTCTTCTGTGCCTCTTGAGACCTACAGCCACTGTTGCAATGGCTCGTCAAAATTAAGGTCATGGAACTTTTGCCCCTCCACAAAAGCACAAAAAACCTGGACATGAAACTCATGTCTCCAACATACGGTCTCAGTGCCTGTTTTGCGGAGTCCTTCCCTGACCTACAAGAACCCAGAACCCCAGGATGTCCTTGCTGGTGTCCTACAGACCTTTCTCTCTTAAAAAGTGCTAGGTGTGAGGCCTCGCTGATGGCTTACTTTTTCAGTAAGTTAGGTTTTCCCTATGTGCAGGCACCTGTTTGTTGCCCCGCATGTTTTTCTTCCTTCCGTGGAGTCCAGGTCCCCAGTGTTAGTCGCTGTTCTACACTTTCATCCTTCAGCACTCTGAGGTAGACTACAACTCTTCTTTCTTCAGATGTCCTCCAGTTCTTGCCATTCCGCTGGAGTGAGGTTGCCCAATGTAGTTGTCTCTGCTCTTGTATGACATAGGGGCAGTGGGTCTCCACAGGCCTCAGAAATGTTTCTCCCAGCTCAGCATCAGGATGGGACTCACACTTGATGTAATAATCATCCACTGTCACCATCCAGAAATTAAGAACTTTGAAACAGGGGATCCAGTATTTTCATCTTGCAACGTAAGAGGAAGTATGTAGCTAGTGCTCCTTGGCAGCTCACACTGGACAGTGCAGGTCCCCCTGGGGCTGGGGCTGCTGCCTGAGCTCAAGTGTGACACTCTATCCCCAACACTTTTGCCTCTCCCTGTTTCTTGCAAGGAGCAAAATAAATGATGATGAGAAAGCTTGAGATATTTT
Organism: Capromys pilorides; assembly: GCA_004027915.1. Classification (NCBI taxonomy): domain Eukaryota; kingdom Metazoa; phylum Chordata; class Mammalia; order Rodentia; family Capromyidae; genus Capromys; species Capromys pilorides. Next base: position 2,761 of record PVKN010013559.1, on the reverse strand, counting down.
GCCATTAACAAGTTGATAGCCATTTTAAAGAAATGCAGTTTAACAAAAATGCTTCAGGCCAAAAAACTGGGCATGGTGGTGCATGCCTGCAATACCAGCATTCAGCAGGAATGAGGCAAAAGGATTACAAGTTCAAGGCTAGCCTGCGCTACATAGTGTGTTCAAGGCCAGCCTAAACTACATAGCAAGACCTTGTCTCAGAAAGAAAAAAAAAAAAATGAAACAAAAATCTTTCATAAAGTACAACATCAACATCAGAGGCAAGTGAATCTCAATATGAGATCAACTTTGTTAGGGTACTATTAGGAGTTACCACAAAGATGTTCCCAATGTTTGTTCTACCTACCACGGACTCAGGACATAGGCAGGAACAAAAGGCTCAATGCTGCTTTAAACACCTTCCCCTGGGCTTTAAGACTAATAATCATTTAATTTGTGGTATAAACAAGCTGGACATCAACAACAGAAGGAAGAGTTATACTACCCTGCACAGACAGCATCATCACCTACTTCCTGGGAAGCAGAAAGTTACAAGCCAAAAAAAAGCCCTTTGTTAAATATGCCATGGAAGGGCTAGGGATACAGCTCAGCAGCACAAGTGAGTTTGACTCCAGACACTGAAAAAAAAATGTTATGGGCGTGGTGGTGGCAGCAGTGAAGGGTGGCTAGGGTCCTTTGCAGCATCCACAGGCTGTAAGAAGTAGCTAAAGGCTATTCATTATGCCGTCATCCCAAACCTTCCTTGTGAAGGTTATGGATGGAGGCCGTTGGCAACCTTTGGCAGCTATGCTGACCATTACAGCCTAAGTAATCTTTTATTTCACTGTTTCGTTTTTTGTTCTTTTACCATTTCACTTCAGACCCTTAGAAAGATTCCATGTCTCTGTCTCCTATGTGCAGCTGTGGTGAAATCACTTCCTATTTTAAAAACTTGGCATTAGCTACTAGGGTCAGACAAAAATCTGGAACTCTCTGCTGCCATTTTTCCAGATGAATGTGGGACTCACCCAGCAATGTAAACAATACAGTATTTCAAATTTTCATTAAAAACACTGTGTAACCCTGGTGGGGGTTGCTTGGATCTTTGATACCATGGTTCACAATTTCAGCTGCACACTGCAACCAACTGTATGGCTTTAACACCTTTTGCTACTGCCTGGGCCTCATCTCTAGCATCTCATGAAATTGGCATTGAGATTTTTTTTTAAGTAAATCAATAAAAGCCAAGGAGATTCCCATGTGAAGTTAAGAGGTGCCACTGCCTCATTTTACCACAATACATAATTTTGTAACTTTTTATTTATTTATGTGTATATATATTATGGCTGGCTCAGTCCACCCTAGGGGTGGAGCTGGCGCAGCATGAAGTTCAATTCTCTTCAAAAAAAACTTTTTATTTATTTATGTCATGGCTGACTCAGCCTGCCCTGGGGGTGGGGCTAGCACAGCATGTAGTGCTGGGGATTGAACTGCTGTCCCTGTGGTAGCCTAAGATTGCCTAAGCAGGCACCTTAGACCACTGAGCTATCTTACCAGCCCCTATCACAAAACGTATTACTCTGTATTTTGGAGGATGGCTATAAATGAACAATTTTTAAAATGAAATAATCAGTGCACATGAGCATGCAGAGAAATTCAAAGGCTTGTACATTGCGGGTAGGAATGTAAAAATGTTGTAGGCAGCTGAATTAGATAGAAATATTATAGGCAGTCAGACAGGGCCAGGCCCTCAAGGATGACATGGAAAACAAGTTGACTTTCTAACTAGAGACAGACACTCCTCCGCCGTGGGCCAGATTTTAAGACAAGAGTAAACAGAAGCAACTACATACTTCCGTAGGGATGGGCATCAGGGATTGATACTCTAAGTAGGTATCAATCACCTTGAAAGACCCTGAAAAGAGTAAGGAGCCCAAGCTCAATAGGTGGTGTTCTTGCCCGCTTGCTACGTGGCTTGCCTTCCCATTGGATCCCGATCTTAATCAATGTTACCTGAGCAATGGTGCTTGTGATCTCATTGGTTGACCATAGTCTTTGTCCCACCTCATGCCCACCTAAGCAAGTTCCCACGGCTTCTCCTCTATAAAAATCCCTGGAAGCAATAGCTTCTGGGGGACACCCACTCGGGAACCCCCTCCTGTCCCTCTCTTGGACAGGAGATTTTTTTCCCTCAATAAATATGTTCTGCTCATTACCTCCGTTTGTTCCTAAAATTCATTCTTCAGTTTTAGAGAACACGAACTCGTCCCAGATACTTTTCCGGTTGGGGATCGGTTTTCCCTATATCATTTGGAGGTTCCCTATTGGAGGTCATCCACCCCAGATCAGTTTTTTCTTCCCGCATCAAAATGATGCTGCTGCTAGGGGATATATGGTCATTTGCTGGTCCCCCAGAAGTTTAAATAAAATAACCATAACTGAGCTAGAGATGTGGCTTGGTGGCAGAGCACTTGCCTAGTATGCCTGATGCCCTGGATTATTTGATCCCTAGCACTGCAAAAAAAAGAAGAGAAAAAAATGAATGACAGCATTACTATATAATCTAATAATCTTATTCTGGATGTATTTATACAAGATAATGAAATACAGGTGTCAAAAAAGCTCATGTTTATAGCAGTATGAGTCACAATAGCTCAAGGTGGAAACACCATAAGTAGCCATCAATAGAGAAATAGATAAACACAGTGGAGTCTATTCATATCCTGGAATATTATTTAGTCATTGAAAATGAATTTGATACATGCTACAGCATGAGTGAGCC
>PVKN010013558.1:0-19836 GCA_004027915.1 Capromys pilorides | reverse complement strand
TGTGTTTCTTTGCGTCTAAGAAATTAACTTAAAAGGAAAAAAAGGTCTAAACTTAAAATAACCTATATAAATGGAACCACATCTCACGTTCGTGATTGGAAGACTTAATATTGTCAAGATGGCAATATAGTTTATTCCGCAAATTGGTCTACAGATTCAGTGCAGTCCCTATTGATATTCTGGATGGATTCTTTGTAGAAATTACCAAGCTGATTTTGAAGTTTGTATGGAAATTCAAGGGACCCCAAAAAGAAAGAAACAGTCTTACCAAAAAACTAAATTGGAAGATTCATATTTTCTGATTTCAAAACTTAGCACAAAAGCTACACTAATCAAGATTGTGTGCCAGCAAACAATAACTTAGGGATTAGTGGAATAGAACTGAAAGCCTAAAAGCAGACATTATGGTGAGCTGATTTTCAACAAGGGTGCCAGGATAATTCAGTGGGAAGAAAGAACATCTTTTATCAAATGATGCTAAGACAAATAAACAGCCTTATGAAAAAGAATGAAAATGAGCCTATCTTGCGCCACTTACAAAATTCAATGCAAGCTAGATTGTAAGCCTAAATACAAGAACAAAGGGCCTACAAGATAGCTCAGCAGACTAAGTGACTGCTTAGGCAAGTGCAGGGACCAGGGTTGGATCCCCGGCACCACACGCCCCACTGACCCCGTCTCTGGGCATGCTGGGCTGGCCACTGAGTTCACATGTTGTGGCGTACATCTGCAATCCCAGCGCTGGGGATGCTGAGAACAGGAAGATCTCCATGAGTCTGAGCTGCACAGTGAGATCCTTCACAAAATACATTTAAAAATTTAAAAAATAAGAGTAAAGACTAGAATCCTCATTAAAAATTTTTTTTAAAAAAGACTAGAATCCTCAGAAGAAAACACATATGCATATTTTTCACTGATTAGACAATGATTTCTTAGATATGACACCAAACACATAAGCAGTAAGAGAACAATTAATATCAAAATTTAGTATCAAAATTTAACATCAAAAATTAGCATCAAAATTTAAAATTTCCCTGTTTCAAAGAATACTATCAAGAAAGTAAGACATAATCCAAAGAATGGGAGAAATTATCTATAAGTCATACATCTGATAGGGACTTATATCTAGAATACACAAAAAATACTTTTTTAAAAAAATAAATAACCTAATTAAAAAGTATGCAAAAGATCTGAATAGATGTTTTCCAAAGAATATGTGACATCATTATCAGGAAATATAAATTAAAAGAGGTGTGAGAGACTACCTCACACTCAGAAGCACTCACACCAGTGAAGATGACATAATAACATATTTTTTTTTTGTCTTTTTGAGACAGGGTCTCACTATGCAGACCCTTGAGCTCACTTTTGTAGCTCAGGCTGGTGTTGAACTCACACCGATCCTCCTGCCTCAGTTCCCAAGTGCTGGGATTACAGGTGTGTGCCACCATGCCCAGATGACATAATAACATATTGATGAAGATGTGGAAAAATGAAATGTTTATGCATTGCTGGTAGACTGTAAAACTATTCACTGCTTTGGGAAATAATATAGGAGTTTCTTATAAGGTTAACTATATAGTGACTATATGACCCAGCAATTTTACTTCTACATATATGTAACTAGATGGATAGATAAGTGGATATAGATATATAAATATATAGATTTATCTTTGAGAGAAATTAAAACATATGTCCACACAAAAATTAGACACAAATATTTACAGCCTAATTATTCATCATAGCATAAAATTCTGAGCAAACCAAATGTCCAACAACACATGAGTAGAAGTACAGGGCCAGGAATGTAGCTCAGTGACACAAGCACCTGCCTGGCAAGTGCAAGATCCTGAGTTCAACTCCTGATACAGAAAAAGAAAGAAAGAAAGAAAGAAAGAAAGAAAGAAAGAAAGAAAGAAAGAAAGAAAGAAAGAAAGAAAACAGTACATTCATTCAATGGAATATTATTTGACCATAAAAAGAAATACTGGCCCACAATATAACTTCATCTAAGGTATGCTAAGTGAAATAACACAACCACAAAGCACCACATTTTCTATAATCTCATCAATGTGAAATGTCCCAAAGCAAATCTATAGATCTGTGTTTACTGTTTGGGAATAGCAAGTTATTATTTAAGGGTACAGGGCTTCTTTCTGTGGTCATGAAAACATTTCAATTGCTTATCTTATTGTGGTGATAGTTGGACACTTCTATGAATACATAAATGCTACTTAATATTTTTAAAAACTAAGTAAGATCATACCATCCAATAAGTAACATCTATATTAATAGACTCAAAACCTTGGTTCTATTTACCATAGATTTCCCTCACTACAGATATGAACTATACATCAAAGTATGACAGTTTAGAGACTACACGAATTTTAGATCTGTGAATTACACACAATAGCCTTTTTATCTTCATTTGTGTGATCACCTACTTTCTAAAAGTTCTGCTACAGCTCCAGGATCTATTGCATTTTCAAATACCTGCACAGAAAAAATAGGGAAAAGTCAATTTTCTAAGTTTTATTAGAAACTTATGGAAACTAAAGATGTGCTTGCAAATAATTAGCATATGTGAAATTCAGCCATATAATATTTCAGGACTAAACAGAAGCACTTTTAATAAGTATCCTACTGTGCTTTTACAGAATAAATAAAAGTAATAAAACCCAAATAAACTAAATGGGAGTTAGCCAACATGCTTAAAATGTCATCACCTTGAACTAGTTTTACCACTTGTTGCTAAAAGGACATCATTTATCAATCGCAGAGTCTTGTAGCTAGAAAAACATTCTGCATGCAATAGATACTCATTAAATGTTGACTGAATGATTTCTCTTCCCGAACAACTGGTTGTGCTAAGTGGGAACATAAATAGAAATTCTGCTCACCTGTAAAACAAAAGAAAACCTGAGTACTAGCAGTTATGCTCTTAGAGAATCCCAAGAGAGACAAGAAGTTTTCAATGTACAACAAAACAAAAGAAAAACACTGTGATAGCTCTAGCCATTGTGGAATCTGTCTATTTTGTCCTTGAAATAAAAGGTTCTGGGATGAAATTGAAATAAAAGGTGAATCAAGTAAAAGCCTCTTCTGTTGAACTCTATTAAGAACCTTGTGGAAAGCAAAAGTTTTTACCAGTTTAATTTCAGGTTGTTAAGTTCTGGTTCAAAATTCTCACTGAAAATAGAACTTTTTTTTTTTTTTTTTTTTGGTTTTTGGTGGGTGGCTGTTGTTGTGGTTGTGGTTGTGGTTGTTGTTCTTGCACCAGAGATCAAACTCAGGACCTTGTACTTCCCAGGCGGGCGTTTATGCTACTGAGCTTATCTCCCCAGTTCTATTTAAATGTATTTAAACTTAAGCATGGTTAAAAATCTCCTAGCTCCAGTCAGGTCTGCCTTGAAGACAAAAATGGAGACTAGTCCCTCTAATTCATTTTGTCTCACTGGCTTGGGTTTATTAAGCAAATCTGAGTAATTTTTGCCCAAATTACTTCAATAATTGCATCCTTTACCTTTGCTAATTGTTAAGGGTTGAACTGTGCCACCCTCAACATTCACAGGTTGAACTCCTAATGCTAGCATCTTAATATCTGAACTTATTTCCAAAAAGAATCATTATGCGTGTAATTAATTAAATTAGAATGAGGTCACAGCAGAGTAGGTTGAGCCCCTGCCCAAATATTATGGTGTTATTATTTTTAAAAAAGCATAGAACTGCTAAAATAATAGACAAAATAAATTCCACATTTTATTTGCACAAAGAATGATTCATGAACCGAGCAGCACTGAGAATCAGAAAAGGGTCAGTGAGCTCCACAGCTATAAAGCGGACAGGGATGTCCTATAGGCTGATGTAGAAATAGAACAAAGAAAATATGGTTAGGGCCGGTGAGATAGCTCAGCAGTCTAAAGCGCCTACTTAGGCAAGCTTAGGCAACCACAGGGACCGCAGTTCCATCCCCGGAACCACATGCTGCACCAGCCCCATCACCAGGGCAGGCTGAGCCAGCCATAACATATATAAATACATAAATACATAAAAACATAATAAATAAAGTTTAAAAAAAGAAAATATAGTTAGAATAGTGTCTTAATTACTTTTTACTCGTTGCTGGGACAAATACCCAACACTCAAAATGAAGAAGGAAACATTTATTTAGCTCACATTTACTGGAGGTTTTAGTGCATATTCAGCCAGCTCCAAGACTGAGTTGCACAAGGCAGAGAGCAGCAGTTCATGGTGGCAGGACACCAACAAAATGGTGACAGAGGCAACTGACCAACCAGGGCAGTAGAGAGCAATAGAGAGAGGCTGTCTCTCTGTTTCTCTTTATATTATATTCAGGTTCTCTGCCTCAGCCTATCTGCCTTAGGCCACATACATAATCCCAGCAGTACTCAGACTCATAATCCCATCAGTATTAAAAACACATAATCCCAGTGGATCATGAGTCAAGTCCCAAATTCTAGAAGTCCCCGCCCCATGATTGCATGAAGCTTTGGGGGGACAGTTAGACATAAATCATAACAAATAGGAAAGCCCATTGGAAATTAACTGAATTTTTGATTGGTAAAGTTCCTAGTCAGAGGTTGGATGGCAATCTTTAGTCTTCTTTTACAGTTTACTTATGAAGAAATTTAAAGCACAGAGGTATTCCAGTTCAAGGACCTCTCCACCTTCTCAAAGTATTTTTAACAACATGCATACAGAGAGACTATATTGCATGTAAACACTGGAGTTGTACTATCACAAGGCAAGGAACTGCCAGAAACTAAGAGATGGTCCTAAAACAGGATCTTTCCCTAATCCTGTGGTGGTGAATCCATGGAATATATACCACAGCAGGCATGCAGGGTTCTCTCTGCAAGTACATGGCCATATTGCCCAAGCATCCAAACATTAGGTAATGGCACACACACGGGCTATGCACATGCTCAGAAATAGCAGCAGCACCAAGGGGATGAAGTCCTCAGCTGCAACTGATTAGCCATGACTCATTGCATTCTTGGTCAGTGTACTGCCAAGGAGAGAGATGGAGAGGGAGGAAGAGGAGGAGGGAGAGATGGAAGGATGGAGACAGAGAGAGAGATGGAGAGACAGAGACAGAAAGACAGAGACACAGAGAGACAGAAAGATGGGACGGAGAGACAGAAAGATAGATGGAGAGAAACATATATTTACTTGCATTTGATGGAGTTTTATTACATTCATTTTATTAACACAAGAGCTTAGCTTTGAGTTTTCTTATGAACAAAAATGAAATTTAGTATCTAAGATTTGGCATGCAGATGTCTTAGTTAGGAGACTAATGGATGGGGCTATAGCTCCACAGAACTCGTCTGCCTGGTAAGTGTGAGGTCCTGAGTTTAGTTTCTGATACAAAAAAAAAAAAAGATTCTTTTAATATTGTGCTATTCTTCTAGAATATCTGAATCTTCATCATCACATTTACTTATTTATGAAAACAAGAGCAAAGATACATGTTTGATTTTCGCAGAAGCCTCTAAAAGGTAGAAAATGCACTCAGATGCCATTTTCAGAGAAAGTCAAAAGTTGGTGGACAGAGGAACATTGCTCCCTTACACTGTTGAGCCAATGCCATGGATTCTTGATTCAGGAAATATAGAACTCTTAGTGCTAATACTGTTTGGGGCTATTTTTAGTATAGGGATAGATTGTATTGGGCACTTCATTTAAAAAAAAAAAAACCTGTGTTTCTGTAGACTCCCAAGTCTTGAACACAAAAACATGACTATAGAAAAAGAAAACAAAAAGGCAAAACAGAACAGTGGACAATCATTGCAATAGGCCTGTAAAGAATCATTTGGAATGATTGAGCACAATGAGTAATATACATATATGTATTTGGTATGGTGTAAATGTCGTGTGTCACAAATCACGTGTCACACAGAACTTTGACACCAATCACAAAAGTGTTGCAAAACTTGGCAGAACTGAAAGGAGTCTCTTGAGAATCTGAGGAAATATCATTCCCAGTACCTTAGATTTTCCAACTATTTTCCTAACACAAATCATCTGACAACTATAAGCTTTCAAATTTCACCATCATAGAAAAGCATGGTAAAACCTGCTCTGATGGGGATTTTATCAAACTAGTCATGTTGTCTGGGAACAAATGTGCTTTTTTTATGATTTTCCAAACAAGGATAAAACTATGCAAGGCATCTCTGAGATGTCACTTAACAGAAAATGCTGTTAAAAGAATGAGTTCTGTGCATGAGAAATGGTATTAGTGACTCAACACTAACTTACAAAAGCAGCCTGTTACTCCATGCGGTTAGATAGAAAGTTGAGACACAATAATGATGCAAGGCTAGCAGTAATATATAAGGATGCGAGGCATCCTGAGAGATGAGCTGGAGAAGCTGGTATCTTTGTCTGGAAGGGAGAGAGATACATGATACTTGGATGGAGGTTTTTTTCATCCTAAGACATAGGATCAGAAAAAGCGGTTTTAATTACTAGTGATGGGCACCTTGGATAGTGAGGGCAACATCTCAACATCAACATCATACAGTTCTTTACTAAGGAAGCGAAACATCTAGTCATTCGGTTTCATTACACATCAAGAAGTGCTCTGTGCCAAGGAAAGCCATAAAAAAAAATTGGATGATATTATCAAAGATAGCCCCAAAATGTGAAATACATCAAGACTAGTACTCTTTTTTTTCCAATCAGATTTTATTGGGACATTTAGATATATATAATGATTGCATTCATCTTAGAAAATCTGTACCTCTCCGAACTTTCAACAGTTTCAAGCACTTCTTGATGAGGTTTTAAGCATAGTACAACACTTTACTTATGTACAATAATGTCCAGCAGTTAGGCAGAGGATGAGCCCTGAAGAGATTTGTAGCCTGCTTTGATGAAATTAAACTGCTCATAAATGAAAAAGGACAGGAATATCCACAACTCACTGATATGAACTTGCTTAACAAATTAATGTTTTACAAGCTTTACACTTCAATGTACTGAACAAAAAAACCACCAGGTATGAGGAAAACAGTAGAAAAGATATTCTGTGATACCAAAACATTTGAGAGAAAACTTCAGGTTTTGAAAATGACCTTTAAAGTGAGCAGCTGCAAAAAAACAACAACAAAAAATTGCCAGGCATGGTGGTGCACGCATATAAACCCAGCACTTGGGAGGCTGAGGCAGGAGGATCAGTGCGAGTTTGAGATCACCCTGGGCTACAAAAGTGAGCTCAAGATCAGCATGAACTGTATAGTGAGACCCTGTCTCAAGAAAACATAAATAAATAAATAAATAAATAAATAAATAAATAAATAAAATGAAATAATGTGGGCAGCTGTAATATTTTCCAAATCTAAAAATATATTTAGAAAATTCTACACTTGCAGTCAATTGTACAAGCCATTAGAAAATCTACAAGGTATTTTCCAGCCTTACAGCAGCTGCAAAGGAGACTTCTGGAAACAGATTTTTGCAGTTCCAAAATGCAGTTCTTAATTCTCCAGAGCCAAATTTGAAGAACTTGACCTCTCCTGATTACGTTAGTTAGACTGCAACTGGAATTTCAAGAAAGTTTTATGTGGAAAAATGAACTCTGGTCTGTGTGCAGCACTTGAGAAGACTAGAGTGTGAAGGGGTGACCAAGGACAGCACAGCTGGCCATTCTGAAAAGGACATTCTTCAAGTGTGGCATTCTCTGGCAACCAATTTTGTTAGTGAGAGCACTTGGGATTGCTTTTCTTACTTTGTTTGGATCACCTTATGCTTATGAGCCGCTGTGCTCACCTTCGAATTATATCAAATCAGGTACAAGAAGCAGACTACATTGATGACACTCATAAGTAAATTCTTAAGAGAAAAGAGTGCATTTTTACCACCTACTTTTCTACACTTCAAATGTCAAAATATAATACATTATGTTTCTTTGGATTCTGAGTGTATGTTTCTTTCTCTCACTCTTGAGCGCTCCAAACCCCCCTGCAACCAACTTGGCACATTCTTTAAGTAAAGAGAATGTGATTTATAAAAATATTACATACAATCCTAGCTGTTATGGTTTGTGTCTAGATGTCCTCCCAAAGCCTCATGCAGTCATGGGATGGCTTCTAGAGTTTGTGATGATTTTTTCATGGTCCAATGCTGGGATTATGGGTGTGGGTGCTACACCCACTCTGGGCAGGAAGCCCGCATACAGCGTAAGGAAGGGAAAGAGGCTTGCACTCCGCAGCTCCTCCCTTTTGCCTCTTGCTGTTTTGCTGTGTTTTCTGCAGCCATGAACTGCTGCCCTCTGCTATGTGCCACTCGGCTTTGGAGCAAGCTAATATAAGAGAAAAGTAACTAAGACGCTTACCCTTCAATAAACTAGTTTTCTTCTCTCTCATCCTCAGGTTAAAACAGGTCACTTTGTGGGCATCATCTACTAGACCTTTCAAAGTGTTATACTCTACATGGGAGCCTTCCCTCCCTCCAAAAATAGCCACCTGAGTGACACTGTTTGGGGCCAAGTCATTAGATTTGTTAAGGTTAAAACTGATTCACCAAACCCAAAACAAAAACTTTAGGAATTTTTGGTGACTGTAGATTAATAAAATGACTATTCATTCTTTTAAGTACTGAAGCAGGAAGAGGGTAGGGTAATGCTTCTTTCTATTTTTTATTTTTGGTTATTTGTATCGTAATCACATTCACTGGAATGGAATCCAGTTTTTATATCACTGTGGCTACATAAATCAGGTGTCATTTAAGAAAAAAATAATCTGAAGAGCCTTCTAGTCTCACTACTAGATTCCAGTTGTATGATTTAACTATTCAGTTATAGCTTCTCACTATTTTTCTGGGTCTGAGAGCCTCCCTCAGTCTGCAGTTTATTAATAACTCTTTCATAAATGTAATGCAACTGTCTTTAACACCTCTAAGAACATTCAGAAGTGTTCACTCTGCTCCAGTTAGAAAATGCCATGGGAATTCCAAAAATAGCAAATATCTACCAGGATATTTAGCACTAGATTGCCAGAACTTGGCTCAGACCTTCAAGCAAAATTCTTCCAACTGTGGTTTTGCTTCAAGGCCAACTGTGGTTTTTGGACTGTGCTGAAGGGCCTTTGGGTAACTCTTATTAGGGGAAATTTACAAAATAACTTTATGAGAACTGTGACTATATATATATATATATATATATATATATATATATATATATATATATATGTCATTTGATTACCTTCACACAGCAAAACCCAATGAGAAAATCAAGATCACCTTTTCAAATCTCATGCTCTGCTGAATCACAAGGGGGAACACAGAGCGAAAGCAGCCTGTCTCCAGGTACTGATTGAGGAGGTAGACCCCAAGGTACACATCTTGCTTGTGGGGCAGGAACACTCCGGGGCAAGAAACCTTAAAAAGAAAGAGCACCACAAAGTGAAAGAGCAAGCCGAGTTTGTGTGGTTTTGACTGGGGCTCTATTTCTCTTAACCTCCACAGTCCCTGAGCTGTAATCGCTCAAGGGCACTCTCTTATCTGCACCTCCCAGCACCCACAGCCCTGGCTCTCCCACAAAATGCAAGCATCTATCCCTCACCGGGTCTCCACCAGGTGTCACAATCGCGCTCTCGCTGGCGCCTCTCCCCGCCCCTCCAGGATGGCAGTGCGGAAGCGGAAGACGCCGCAGAGCCGGGAACCCTCGCTGCAGGTCGGCCGGGTCCCGGGCTCGGAGCCGCCCGTGGCGATGCCGAGCCCCCGGAGGAGCGTCGAGGGACGGCAGCTGGGCGCCTCCACGTCGTCGAGCAGCCCGGGGAGCCCGGCCCATGGCGGCGGCGGCGGCAGGTTCGAGTTCCAGTCTCTGCTCAGCAGCCGCGCGGCGGGCGCGGACCCCACCTGCGCCCGGCTCCGCGCGTCCGAGAGCCCGGTCCACCGCCGCGGCTCCTTCCCCCTGGCCGCCGCGAGCCCCTCGCAGGCCCCCCATCCCCTGCAGCCCGAGGAAGCGCGCATGGACCTGAACCCGTCCTTCCTGGGCATCGCCCTGCGCTCCCTGCTGGCCATCGACCTGTGGCTCTCCAAGAAGCTGGGGGTGTGTGCGGGGGAGAGCTCGTCTTGGGGCAGCGCGAGGCCCCTCATGAAGCTCCTGGAGATCTCGGGGCACGGCATCCCCTGGTTGCTGGGTACCCTCTACTGCCTGTGCAGGAGCGACAGCTGGGCCGGGCGCGAAGTGTTGATGAACCTGCTCTTCGCCCTGCTGCTCGACCTCCTGCTGGTTGGCCTGATCAAAGGGTTGGTCCGAAGGCGCCGCCCGGCCCACAATCAGATGGACATGTTTGTGACCCTCTCGGTAGACAAGTACTCCTTCCCCTCGGGCCATGCCACAAGGGCTGCCCTGGTGTCCAGGTTCATCCTGAACCACCTGGTACTGGCCATTCCACTGAGAGTGTTGGTGGTGCTGTGGGCCTTCGTCCTTGGGCTCTCCAGGGTCATGCTGGGCCGGCACAATGTCACTGACGTGGCTTTTGGCTTTTTTCTGGGCTACATGCAATACAGCATCGTGGACTATTGCTGGCTCTCACCCCACAATGCGCCCTTCCTGTTTGTACTGTGGAATCAACAGTGACACCACCTCACTAATGACATCAGGAGGTCTAAGGTTTCCACACTTGATGATGTGAACCTTAAACCAGTGGCCTCTCTTAGATATTTCAAGCTTCCTTTGGGATTTCTGACGTCCCGCCAACTTGATATGTTACTAAACCGGAGCACATGTAGGCCATTACAAAATACAGCCATATTAGGGAAAGCAAAAAAAAAAAAACCTATTATATGTGTATTCAGCAATTGTAGCTATCTCCAGGACAACTGCAAAGACAGCAAGCTGTGGTTATATGGTTACTTTTTTTTAAACAAGCTGACATACTGATTTGTGCTGTGTAGTAATCCCATAAATCAACATCTCACTTGTAAATTGAATTACGACAAATAAACACAATCTGCAGTCCATAAAAATCCATGCAGACAAGCCACATACTAACCCTAGTCCTTTTCCTGAGATGATGTGCAATAGTGTTTTAAAAACTGAAAGATAGTTTTTTCTAGTTTATTCCCTGAAGACCTGTTGTCACAACTGGGGAAATTTCTTCTTAATCCTGATTTTCTTGGTAAGCCTTTTTATATTATCTCTTCCATTGTTGTTGGTTGGCAATGAGACAAGAGATTATTTATTTCCCTGTATCTTTAGATGTTGGATGTTTATTTCCCAGTACTCTAATACTGTCTTTTAGCACTTGAAGAGCAAGTCAAGAACTTAGAGAAGAAACAAAAGGTGGGCTTGTGTAAGCTGCCCACAGAAAAGTAAGTACGAGATGAGGGCTACGTGGTAATTCTGTGGACAACCAGTAGCATGGCATGACAGGAGGCAGAGAAGCGCTGCTGGGCAAAGTCCAAGGAACAGAGTTTACAGATAGGCTGACCACATAGTATGTCAATGAGCAGTATGAGGCGAGGGGCCCTGATGCCCAGCTTCTCCACTGAATAATGTTTCCAGTAATAAAATAGGAAAATAACATGATTTTTTTCAATGCAACTGCATAAGCTTTCTCATCTATATGAAGGAAGATCCATATGATGTAATTTTTCACACAGAATTCATTTTCCTGAAATAGAGCATGTTGTAGATAACAGTATTTTACTTGAAATTCATCAGGTCAGCCTGTCGCTGTATCAGGCAGTAAGTGTAACCTCTAAATTCTGTTTACATTGACCTTTATATGTAAAGCTGTTCATCCTGGGTGCCTCCCCAAATCGTTAAGACCAAAGAACACCAACTCCATAGTGGACTCTGCTTATTATTTGACCTGGAAAAACTGAAGAGGGTATGTTTTAAATGCTGCTCTACACGAAAAGAAAATCTTTAAGTTATCCCTGGAACTGTTATCTTAAGGTAATGATCAATTATTTTGGCATTTATAAATAGAATTATGGACTTCGATTTGACAGACGTGGATAGGAGCCTGGACAATGCCTGTGATTGGGGGGAAGCCTGCACTTTGTGAGAACAAGGGCATGCCAAAAGAGGAACAGCCACTACTCTAAATAAAGTTATTGCATTCCCACAACTCCCTGAACACTGACTACCTCTTCACTTGCTGAATCAGCCACACTGTAAAGCTCTAAGTGGTTTGGATTTGTTGTTTAACCTCAGAGAATCCTTCATTTTAATCACAGCAAAATCAGGCCAGACATTGGAAAGCAATGAAATTTCCTCTTGCAGTGTCCACAGGTCTGTATACTTAGGCTTACTTTCTCACCTGAGTTTGCTGGCATCTAAAGCATAGAACAACTCGGCTGACTTAGTGGAGCATCCTAAGCAGTACAGAGTGCTTTGGGATGATTTCTTCGTTACTTAACTATACCATATAAGTGGCTTTTAAATTTCAAAACAAAATGTTGAATGAAGTGGAATGAAAGTTTCTGCTCTAAGAATGAGCGTGGTGGTATGCCTGTAATCAAGCTACTACACCCACTCGGGAGGCTATACACAGGATCACTACGAATCTGATCTATCTATAGAGACCCTGTAGACCTTGTACTAAAAAAAAAAAAAAAAAAAAAAAAAATTAAAAATTTTAAAAAGTTTCTACTCTTTTGGAAGATGTCAGCTTCTCAAGGGTTGCTGCTTAAATTTTAAAAGCTTGTAATTGCTGCAGCACAATTAACATGGGCCTTATTTGCTGTCAGTAAAGTGGGACAAAATCAGGACATTTTTATTACCTTTGTTTCTCAGCTGCATACAAGCTGTAACCTCAGCATTTGCTAATTGTATGGAAGCTTGCAAGATTTTCCTTAGCACCATCCTGTTAGCCTTGTGCTTGTAAATATGGCCTGTACAGAAGCCCATCGCAGCTTAGAAGCAAAAGCACACTAACCACAGATGAAGAATGGGAAAGCGGAAACTGAAATAAGGATGACAGCTCCACAGAGGACGGATGAAGTCACTCTGCCCCGGCACCTCACTTAGGAAGGAAGTGAGGAATAACTGTAGAACACTTATTGATCTCCCTTTTGCAATCAGCAAGCCAAAGCAATCAGTGAAGGAAATAGTTTAGAAAATATCTGTTTGGTTCATAGAGCAGATTATCAGGAAGTAATTGGGCTTTTTAAATTATTCCATTATTATTTAAAATAAATATTAAAATCCTTTCACAAATCTTTATCCTAAAAACAAGAAAATCCTACTTGAACTTCATGTAGGATTGCTTCAAAACAACAAATATAGGGCCGAGGAAATATCTCAGTAGAATAAGTGGTTGCCTGGCAAGGGCAGGGTCCTGAATTCAATCCCTGGTACCGGGGGAAAAAAAAAATTCAGGATAAAGCTAAGAAGTACATTGGTTTTGGAAGAACAAAAAAGTGGGGGTGGGGGTGGGGGTGCTGAGCTGAATTGAAGTTTATGGAGTCCAGAAAGACAAATGTAAAGAACCTTAAGGAGAAAGATTTGTCCCAAAAGACGATGTGTGTAACTTGGGGAGGGGCGGTGAGAACCACCCAAATCGTTTTAAGACTCTGACTTGGCGTTTAAGAAAAGGAGGGAGGTTCATCATTCTCTTACCGCCCGGATCTGCAGCTCCACCACCACTTCCAGAGGCATTGCTGCGTGGGCAAAAGGACTGGAATGACAAGTTCCTTTTGTGCTGAACCTTAAACCAATTTTTCTAGGACAGTTGTTCCCAGAAGCGTCCCCAGCCCCCCATCCTCTAGTTCCCCCATGTGTCCCCGCCCCTAGCCCAGGTCCCTCCCACCGGCACGGGTCTCTCACAACTGACGCGGCGGGGTAGGCTGATAGAAGGCAAAAGCGTCGCGTTGCTATGGGCACTCGAATGTGTGGCCTCTGACTTTGGAACTGAAGCCCGGCCTCGCGCAGGCGCGTGGCGGAGATGCGGCCTTTCGGGGTGGTGCCTTGACCGCAAGGGGCTGCTCTGGACTGGCGTGGGAGGCAGGCCCGGTGGCGAGGGTCCTAGTTTCCTTTCCAATTACTATAAAATGTTCGCATTTTCCAATATAAAAGTGGAATGAGATCATAGCCAGTTATAATTTTATGTGCTATATATTTTTGTTGGCAGTGAGACCTCCAGGCTCTGACATTTCTGTAACAATTCCAATTTAATACAGTTGTTTATCCCTGAAGATAATCTCTTCTTTGTTATGTCCTCATGTTTGGTTCAGAAAACGTGGCTGCTGTCAACAAGATACTGCGATGCATGCTAACTAGAAATGGAAGCGGAACAAATTTAAAAGTTAGGTAGCCTTTGTTAGTGAAAATAGTAGTATTTGTTATTTTTTCTATTCACTGTATTGTTCAAACTTTCCGGGAATTTAATCTAAAGCAAGCGTTGAGTTACATTTGCAGACAGTGGATAATTACTGTATTTTCTAAAGCCTCAATAACTGTAAAATCTGGCTGAAGCGACAAGCAGAGCAAGAATACTCAGTAAAGGAAACTACATTTTCTTCCATTTACTGTATTTGATTTAACAAAAAAATATATGGAGGAGGAAGTGGCTAAATTTAGCCAATTTCAGACATCTGGGAGGCCCATTGCTGTCTCTGAAAATACATGTGTGTGTGTGTGTGTGTGTGTTGTCACTTATTATTCATATTTTTCATCAGCAATTTCTGCAGTTGCAAATAGTACTCAACGATGTCACCAGAGAAAAACTGGGTATTCGCATCCCTAAATGCAGTGCTTTTACCTGTAAGGGAGAAACTCAGTGGGATGAAGGATAGCGCTGCATGCTGTGTCCTCCAATCCTAGTGTGCTGTCTCTCTGCATGCCAGGTGACAGACAGGTGGGTGCCTGGCTATCTGTAGTATCCAGAGCACCTTATGTGTTTGCTGGCATGGGACCTATGATGATCCTTACAGGTCAATTACCAGTTGTCTAGGTTATTTTTCCCCTTGCTGAGACAAACTACTCAATGCCCACAGTGAAGGGAGGAAGAAGGTTTATCTGGCTCACAGTTTGTCCAGGTTTCAGTTCATAGTCAGTTGGCTCCAAGGCAGTGGGGGCTTGGTAGAGAAGCATTGCAAAAGGGAAATAGTTCACGGTGTACAGAAGGTAGTAAAGAAAGAAGGGAGACTGACAGCTTTATTTTGCCCCTTCTATACTCTGTCTAGGCTACCTGGATTAGGAGAGTACCAAACCAATCTGTGGACTAATTTAATAATCACACATCCATAACCCCAGCATCACATATCCTAGATCCACCCACCTCTTGAAGAGCTCACAATAATTCTTTGAGGGAAAAGCCTATTTTACAAATGTAGAATCTAAATCCAATGGCCTCTGCCCAAGGCTGCACAGCAGTGAGGACAGCAATCACATTTAAATCCAGGTGTGCACTGCTACATACATCACCACCCAAACCATGTAGACATTCTAGAGATACAGTTGATCCCTAGAGATACAATCTCCTGTCACATGATTTCTAATCTTCATTTCAATAAAAGTAGACTCAACTTGATTGGCCCTCTTCATCCTCCTCCTCCCCGTCTTCCTCTTTTTCCTCCTCCAAGAAGGATGGAACCAAGGGCTTTACGCATACTAGGAAAGCAGTCTATCACTAACCATAAACCTAACCCTAACCTACAACATCTGGAGTCCTAAAACCAATATATTCCTTCTCAGCACAAATCTCTTGATCCTGGTCTTTATGGGCAGCACTTCCATCAGCAGATTCTGGGCTTCTGAGCTCTGACTGGATTCTCCTATCAAATATAGTCTAAGGTATTCCAATTCCACTTTTTCAAGCATCATCTCTAAACTTTTTCTAACTCTTCCTCTTCCCTCAAGCCAGTTCCAAAAGCTCTTGAGCCACATAGATACAGTCACAGCAACTATCCCATTTCTTTGGTAACAAATTCTGTCTTAATTACTTTTTTCATTGCTGAGACAAAATACCCAATACTCCAAGTTAAAGGAGAAAGGTTTATTTAGTTTACAATTTGTAGAGGTTTCAGTCCATAATCAGCTGGCTCCAAGGCTGGATGGATGACAGACAAGCATCACAGAAGAGAAGCAGAGCAGAGCATGTAAAAGGTAGCAAAGCAAGTAAAGGGCCTTAACAATGTCTTTCTGCCCCATTTATCTTACCCAGGCTACTCAATGTGGGTAGCACTCACACTCAATCCTGGAGCAATACACCATAGTGCCCTCGAGCAATACACCATAGCTCTATTCCAGTATCACACACTCTAGATCTAGCCACCTCTGAATAAGCCCCACCTATGACTACATGAGGCTTTGCGTGGATATAAGGACGGAGCCATAACAGTCTGACAGAAGAGCCTTACAGAATTCAAGATGAGGTGGATGTATAGCAGTATATGCTTGAAATCTTGGATACTACAGGAATGGAAAAGTTTACACAATGATGGATTTGTACATGAAAAATGGACAAAGCTTTGCATTAGTTTATTCCACCATGGCTCAGTCCATGTCTAATGATTTAGAAGGTCTGAAAGAACAGATTACTGGAGTTAAAGGTACAGATGGTGCTGGTCGGTAATAAAAATGACTTGGAAGTTGACATTTGGAGGAAGGAAGCAAGGACAAAATCTAGCAAGACAGAGGAACAACTAACTATGCGCTCTTAAAATCTTCTGCAAAATCAAAAATAAATGTTAATGAAATCTTTTGTTACCAAAACACTCATAGAGGGTATCAGTCTCCAACCCAGCAATATGGCATATGGATGGAAAATAAAAACAGAAGGGAGAATTCTGCAGATGAGGCTTTGGGATGACCCAGTACACTCTGTGGAACAAAAGGCCCGTGAGTCTGAGCTCTCACAGCTCTTATTGGTATCAAGCAGGGAGGTGTGTCGGGGTCACACACCTAGGGGAGAGAAACTTTGCAGGCGTTGGCTGTAATGAGAAACAGAGAAGTTCTGCACGGAGGCCTCCAATTAGCAGTGCAACTGCCAGCTTGACATATGCAAGGCTGGTACTTTTACTTCCAGGAGGCTATAATGTTTTCTGAGTCCCATGGTTTCAGGTGAGATGTTATCTCATGTCTTAGCTCTGGAATCTCACAGACTCTTGCTTGAGAACCCCTTATAACCACAGCATAAGAGCTCTTCTCACCTGAGTATTGCCACCTTTCTGTACTGAAATTCATCAGAATCTTTTTTTTTTTTTTTCCCCCGGAACTGGGTATTGAACTCAGGACCTTGCACTTGCCAAGCAGGCACTTGTGCCCCTGAGCTATCTCCCTGGTCCTCATCAGAGTCTTGACAGGACTCAATCACATACATTTGACCAGATAAGGGAAGATCTGCTTCAATATAGTCAGCTCTGTATATCTCAGTGAATAGAACTGATGTAAAAGCCAGGGCAAGACTGAGGCAAGAAGCTTTGTTTCTCGGGAGTACAGCATGGCAGTCTCCCGCATTTTATAACCTATTGTGGTAAATCAATAGAAAAGACAGCCTCTTTAATAAATGAAGCTGGATAACCCCCTTAGTAATCAGAATACTAAAGACCAATATTATGGAATCAATGAACCTATAGAAGCTAAGCCTCTAAAGCTGGCTTCAACAATTCCTTATCTAGGGCCAGGGATATAGATCAGTGGAATAGCGCCTGCCTGGCAAATGCAAGTTCCTAAGTTTAATTCCTGGTATCAAAAAAATAATGCCTCATCTAGACCCACAAGAGGCTAGAACTATCATTACATTACATATTGGTGATCTGGGTGATGCCATTACTGAGGCAGGTCTCAGAAATCATTTCTACCAGTTCAGAAACAGTCAGACTGTCATTATTACACAGAGGTAGCAGTAGCAGTGTGCCTTTATCTAGTTTGCCACAAGGCAGGCTACAGACGTGGCTGCTAAGAATTTCTTTAATAAGTTGATTGATAATGGCCACAGACTCAACATGAAATGGATGGAGATGATCCCAGGCAGCCAGGGGGAAAGAGAAAGAGAATGATGGATCCACAGACTCTGGGGTCAAGCAGGAGCCTATTCAGTACTGTCAGGATCTCTTTCTCCACCCACAGCTGCAAAAGAAGCCTCTGCCAACTACTTAATCGTACTCCCAAGTCATCCTCCAGCAGTGATGAACAGTGCCTTGAGACTGCCCCATCCCAGGTTTCAGGCCACAAGTGTTTCCTCCAATGGACCTTGCCTCCTTTCACAAGGACCCCAGGACCAATTTACCACCCTTCCCGGGATCCTCAATGGACAGGATTTATTCTGGAAAACACAGCAGCCCTTAGCACATTATCACCACTTGGGAGCTCCATGGAAGGGTTAGGGTACTTTAAAATCCCAGTATATGAATATTAGAATAAATACAATTTTCCTTTCTTCTCGGTTTCCATGGTAACTGAATGCGATTCGATGTGGGGAGTTGGATAAATGATAACCATGGCTTCTTACTATATACAGAGGATCACTGGACCCCAAATAAACTGTGATGAACACAGCTGGTTACTTCTATAACATTATTGAGAAAACCTACTGACTGTTTTCTTTAAAATTTTATAGGGACAAACAGATATGTCAATCAGCATAACAAACAGTTACAATCCCAATTATATGTTCATTTCATATCTTTTTGGGTGATGGGCAAAAACACCTGCAGTAAAGGACATTTCAACTATTTTATGACTATTGAGTCTTTTCTTTTTTATCATATAAAACAATAGTACTAATAAGTGTGATATAACTCTTTTGCAGTCACATGCTCAGAGTGACTTCCTCTCTTTTTCCTCAAGCATCAGAGGGATTGGGCACATTTAGGGTGGTATAACTAAAGACTCCTCAAGTATTAGTAAAGGAGTCTGATAGCTTTATTTCTTTCTATTACAAAAAAAGCAAGAGTAAAAATTAATTGTTATCCTCATCAGTCAAAGAAAAGCATAATTTTATGGAGCTGTGTATCACTGAAGAAGCCTATTGTTTCTTTAATATGGGATGAAATTATTTTGAAAATGTTCCTATAAAACACTCTAACAAACTGAAAAGAAAAGCTCTGGGGTGTGTTTGAATGGAAGACTTGTGATCCATGGCTGCAGCTCTGACCTTCAGCATTCACTTTTGTGTCTTCAGCTTCACATCATAATCCCTACTTCGAGGCAGGGGACTACGTGGGGAATGTTTGAATATAACTGAACTATAGATAGAAGGGAAATTTGATGTGTCACATTGTTTTTAAAATAATTAAAACAAGTCAGTTTTCCAAAACAATGTCTGCTGCTTTAATCTACTAAGTGCACTGTAGCTCTGTGCCAGGCCTGAGGAACTGTTGCCTAATTCAGTAGAGCCAGCGTTTCGACTTTCTTGAATCTACCAACATTTTAAATGGGTTTTCCTGTGGTGGTACACTTTGAGAAGTGGATGAAAGCTATTGTATGTATTTGCGTGTTCTCATCACTTTCCAGTATCGTGAAATATCTTTACTTATAGTCCCAGATGCAGCTGGTAAAATTTGAAGGCAGTGAATTTGTCTTTAAAATACGGTAATTCTACAGGCCAGCAAGATAGCTCAGCAGACTAAGTGCCCGCTTAGGCAAGTGCAGGGACTGGGGTTCTATCCCTAGCACCACAGGCCATGCCCACCCCACTCCTGGGTGTGCTGAGCCAGCCATGGAGACTGGATGTGGTGGTGCACATCTGTAATCCCAATACTCGGGAGGCTGCACACAGGAGGATCACTCTGAGTCCAAGCTCCATAGTCAGACTTTGTACCAAATACATAAAAAAAAACCTAAAAGACTAAAAATAGAAATCCCATTGGACTCAGCTAGTGTTCTTCTAGGTATTTTTTCAAAAGAGG